>WAAG01016738.1:0-12155 GCA_013390105.1 Tichodroma muraria
GACAACATGTGACAGTACTTGAGAGAACAAAGTGGCGGGGACACTGGCACTTAGCTTTTAGCCATGTAAATATTTTATTCTTGCAAGTATTTAACAGATTGTGTCTATGTAGAAAGCTGGAAATGAAAAGGTAGGGGAGTGAACACAACAGTGTGTACAGAGCAACAAAACAAGAAAAACATATGCTCTGTATCTCAGTCAAACATATAAGAACATTGAAATCTGCAAGATGCTATGGGAAAGGAAGCAGGCTGTAAATGGCTGTTAATTGCAGGCTACTGTTAATTAGGAATGTCTGTTTATTCTTGATTTTCATTGTTCTGGCAGACAACTATTTTTGCTTATACGTACCTTATATCAGATAAATGTAAAGAGCACAGAACAAATGTCTTTGAGAATAAGTGGGGCCAACTGTGTCAGTTTTTGTCAAACTGGTTTTCTCTGCTTCCCTGTTTCTGAAAGTTTTGTGTTGTGATGAACCACATTTCTCCTGTAACAAGACATTCAGATGAAGAGCCCTTATAGAAGTTGACTAAACAAAAAAGACCCCATGTTTCCTTTCTGATATTGCAGCTGTTACCGATGTGATGAGAAAGTGAGAAATACTTCCACCCCAATTCTGACTACTGACAAAAACACCCCAAAGAAGACCATGACATCCCAAAGTCTACCCCAGTCATCTTAATGTGTCCATGTTAATGTGCCTGAGGGTCAGCGAGTCAGGCAGACATCCCTGGAGTAGGTCTGCCGCTGGGGATTCAACTGTTTTCCCGCAGTTGCAATATCTCTGTACACTGAAGAAGGATCATAAACCTGGCAGACTGGTAAGGGGGACCGGTGACTGTGTCAGCAAAAAAAAAAGAGACAAAATGGATTTACAAGAACCTCAGAACTCCAGAGAAACTTAAAGTAAGATTCAGAAGTTGTGTGTGGAATTCCCATATGTATAACTGATATGGCTATGCAGTCGGGGCTTAGGTTACAGCTTGAATTCAACAAGTCTTCCTGATGATCAAGATTTTTTTCTCAAAATTGTTTAGTCATTTTTTGATGTATTTTCAAATTAAGTCATGCTATAGGTAAAAGCAAACATTGACTCAATTGCTTCGTTCCTGTTTTTTGTACTGTTCTATCTTGGTGTGAAGATAGAATCATCCTGGGTTTTAATTTTCCTCATATTATTGACATCACTGTGATAAAGTAAAATAATCTGTTATGGTGAATGCTTGTAAATGGTGATGAGAATTGAAGTTAAAGAACAGGAAAGAACTCTTTTGAAACTCTAATTCTAAAGACACTGTCATAGACAAGTTCTCTTTAATAAGTTTCAAAGAATATTTTATTGTTATTGCCTACCTCTTTGTATCAGTTGAGCTATTTGAGTAGCTTACTTTGAAATGAAATACTGACTGAGTGGCAACCAAGTCCACAACAGCTGGACAGCTGTAGCTGGATAGATCATGTGTCACCAGAAAGGTTGGTGAAATGACTCCACTTTCTTAACTGAAAGGGCAGTCTGTTTGTAAGCAGAGAGATAATGAGAAACATAAAGTGAAGGGTGATGAAAGTGATAATAACTTAACTAAAAATCCCGCTCTTAGGACTTAATTTTTTGTCAGGTACAAAATATTCTAGGTTAGGATGCCATGAGATGGAGGAGCAACACAGTGTCTGGCTCTGGGACAGGCTTTCTAGCAATGTAGGAGCAGCCAAATTTGGTTCTTGAGGAAGAGTACAAAATAACTCGATCTGATACCTTCAGCAGAGCAGCAAAGCTCTGCTTAAAGCTAGAAAAGCTCTAGCTTTTCCCCATCACAAGGGAGGAGGCTGACAGGGTAAGTATAGGCTGAATTGCCCACCCTGCACCTAAGAGAGAGCAAATCCTCACAGGATTTTTCCACCGTACCACACAGTCACCCTTCCCAAACCCTTCCAAGCACTGGAAATTGCTCTTCTCCTACATCTGCTTACTACCTTGTTCCTCCCACAGGTATTCCACAACTCCTGAACTTTCCAGGCAGCTTCTGTGAGTGCTGGCTGGGAGGATGCTGATACCCCTGTTCGTTTTGGGAAAGGAAATAGAAAGTGCTGGGTACGGGATGTGGCACCCATGCTACAAGGAGCAGAGAAACAAAAAACAGGACAATTTCTGGGCTTCACGTGTGTCCTGCCATCCTGTGCCTTACAAGGGGTAGAGAACTTGAGATTATGGGAGCAAACATCGGGGTTGGGTTCCCACACAGCCACACTGCTTGGGTGGCAGTCCCCCTCTGCAGCCTGGGAGGTCAAAACAGGCAGCCCTAGCTTTCTGCCTCCTCTACTTGCATCTCATCTCGCCCAGCTGAGGGGCTTTCTCAGAAGCAACCTCAAAGAGAGAGGGTGTTTAGGAAATGGAACATCAGTTTAAAACTCCAGGACTGGTGTGGAAACTAATGAGGGCTGGAATACAGAGGAAGTAAACAGCAGTTTGTGAGGACAACCACAAGAGAAGTGTGCTGCAGGGTCACCCTCAAATAGTGCAAAAAGGCAAGAAGATCTTGCAATCATTTGATATAAAAGTCTCTTAGATAAATGGCCTCTATAGTGATTATAATTATTTTTTTTTCCATGAAAAACATCTTGTTTCTGAACACATAGTTCTCTCTTGGAGAACTGAACATACTGGACTTCTTTGTAGTGAACACAAAAGTGATTTATTTTTCTCCCTAAATGTAATTTTTTGCAGGCTGGACCATGTTTTTCTCAGGACATTTTTTCAGATAAACCCAACCCACACTATGCTGTCAAGTGTTAACAGTAAATCCTAGGCTCTGTTTGACTGAAGAAAAGTCTGAAATTAAAGAGAAGATCTCAGGTGGTATGTCGAATGACCTTTGCCAGCACTTGACCACATCACCTCTCTCAAGGTAACTGTGTACTTAGTTCTGTGCTCTGCTCAGCATGTGAGAGTGTGGCTTCTCTGGTGTACAGCCCCAGGGGCAATACTTGTACCCTGGCTACATGCTGAGCTAGGACGAAAAGGAAGTTCCAGGAGAGACTGAATTTATTTTACCTGTCTCTTAGACTGATTGACTAATTTGACAAACTTTATCAATAATCAGAGAAAAAGTCTTTTGCAAAGTTTTGTATAAAAGATATCTTGATTTTCTTTTAAAATTATATTTCAATGGATAACAGGTCTCATAATAATTTTAAGAAATGCATTTAAGCCAAAAAATCATTTCAACAGAAGTACTGTGGATTTGGGATGGACAGTTGATTACCTATAAAGTACTTTCTCAGAGATTTGCACCATGTTAAAAATAAGTATGAGTGAATATAGTTTAATTGCTTCTGGTATTCCTTTAGTGTAGTGTATTATCCTAAAAGGAAATTAGGAACTAATAGCTTTGATACACTATAAAGCCAGTAAGATATATGTGCAGGAATTGTAATGTATAAAGACCAAGTTTTAGAGGATGATAACTTGTCCTTGCTGCATCCTTACAATGCAACTTTCTTATAGATAGTAAAATTAAAATTTGTTGCAATCAAACTAAAATATATTTGGTAAAATTAAAATTTTGCTGTTCTCCCATCTCCATAGTTGTTCTCATTCTCTCTCTCTCTCTCTTTCTCTCTTTTTAAATCTTCAAAGTCTAATCAAGAGACACTGGCATGTGTCACATACAATTGGCATTATTGTCTGTCAGTATCAAAATGTGTTTGTGCCACCAGACTTTGGTAGTGGGGGGCTACAGGGCTGGATTCTGTGAGAAGCTGCCAAAAGCTTCCTCCATGTCTGGCATGGCCAGTGCCAGTTGGATCCAGGACAGATGTCCTCTTGGACAAGGCTGAGGCAATCAAACTTGGTGGAAATGTTTCTGTGATAACATATTTAAGGAAAAAAAAGTTATTGCACAGATGTAATCGTAGACAGACAAGAGTGAAGTGAGAATATGTGAGAGGAGCAGCCCTGCAGACACCAAGGTCAGAGGGATGGGCAGGAGATGCTCCAGGCACCAGAACTGAGATTCCCCTGCAGCCCCTGGTGCAGCCCATGGTGAAGCAGCTGTGCCCCTGCAGCCCATGGAGGTCCCTGGGGATGCAGAGATCCACCCACAGCCCATAGAGGAGCCCCAGGTTGGAACTGGTGGATGCCTGAGAGGAGGCTGTGGCCTCTTGGAAGGCCTGTGATAGAATAGGTTCCTGACAGGGGCCTAAAGACCAGGGGACAGAGGAGCCCAGGCTGGAACAGATTTCCTGGCAGGTCCTGTGGGGGACCCCCAGGAGCAGGCTATGCTTGAAGAACTGTGCCCTGCGGAACAGTAACCCACATTGGAACAGTTTATGGAGAACTGTTTCCATGGGATGGACTCACATTGGAGAAGATGATGGAGAATTGTCTCCTGTTGGAGAGACCCCATGCTGGAGTGGGGGAAAGACCCTTTTTCCTGAGCAGAGGCAGAAACCTGTGGTGAACTGACTGCAATCCCCATTCCCTGTGTCCCTGCACCACTCAGGGAGAGGAGGTAGAGTGTGGGAAGGAGGGAGGGATGGGGGGAAAGGGTTTGCAAGATTTATTTTGCTTTTCATTATCCTGCTCTGATTTTTTAGTAATTATTTGAATTAATATCCCCAGTTCAAACACATTTTGCCCTTGACAGTATTTGATGAGAGATCTCTCTCTGCCCTTATCTCAACTCATTATAGTATAGGACCCTTCATTATAGTTTCTCTGCCCTGTCCAGCTGCAGTGGGGAATTACAGACTGGCTTTGGTGGGTGCCTGGAATCCAGCCAGGGTCAACCCACTACAATGTTTTTGGTGCACCAGAATTTATGGTGCACCAAAATTTTTTACAAACCTGGGAATTTAGCTCAGGTTTCAGGAATGGAAATCTGACACGATGCCACTACCATGCAAACTCATTACTACCACAGAACCACAGAATGGCTGGGGTTGGTAGTGACCCCCGGAGATCATCTAGTCCAACCTCCCTGTTAAAGCATGTTTCCCTACAGGAGGTTGCTTTGGCTATCTTCAGAGAAAGAAACTTCATATTGTCTCTGGGCAGCCTGTTCCAAAGCTTAACCACCCTCAAAGTGAACATGATTTTCCTCTATTCAGATAGAAGTTTCCTTCAGTTTGTGTCTGTTGTCCCTTATCCCCATCCTTAAAAAAATTCTCACTGTCACCATGGTTGGTAATATTTAAGTATAGTGCTCTTCTCTCTCCTAGATTGTGTGCATAATCTAAATGTTGACTTTTGGCTCCTATTTCTACCATTTTGTCCTGTGGATTCCCGTAACTCTATTTCCAAAGGTGAAATGATGACTTTTGCTTTTTCAAAAACACTGAAGCATCACTGCTGTTTATTTGGGTTTCTTAACAGAGAGGATTTCATTGTAAAATTTCTGCATGCTCAAGCAGGATTTCAGAAAAACCTGCTGCGACTACAGCAAATTTTTAAAGTTGTTATTTGTTTAAAAAACTAACAGGAAAAGGTGTCCTCCAATCTTAAGGAACTGGAACAATCCTTATTACATTTTTCAAGTTTGTGTATTGTTCAGAGTGTTTTGTCATCAGATTAGACTCTTGTTTTAGTAGCTGTAGTAGAAGACTGTTGCTGAGAAACTCTGTCCTAGTAAAGCACGGTCACTGGGCACATGATCTCTGAAATCTCATTTTCTTTCCCCTGAGGGAATTATGGAAAGTGTCTCCTGCCAACTACGTTTAAGGTAAACTGACACTGGCAGTTCCACTTAGAGCTTTCCAAGCCTGCTGGCAAAGGATTGGGACAGCAGGAGAGCAAAATTTTTTCCAAGCAATGGTACATTTGTGCCCTAGTTATTGCAAGAGAGAACTAGGGGATGTGAGGGATGTTTTCACTGGAGTTAGAGTGTATTTGGAATGGCAAAATTATGTAAATGCCAGTTGTTTGCTCCATGAAGACCTTTGTGATTCATTATGACTACACAGGGGCAGTCAGCTGGGAAGAATGGGTGCAATCCAGAAAACCTAATTGAAACTTTGTTGTGTTCCTCCTTTTCATTCCCTCTATCCTTCCCCTACAGGCACAATATGCAGACCAGATGCCATTTCTGACAGAATTTATGCTCATTTTTATAATTTGCACTAATAAGAATTGGACCACACACATTTTGTGAAAACTTTGATTCCATTCATTTTACAGTACTGATAGTACTATGCCACTCAAGGCTTCCTGCTCTTAATGCTTGTGGCAGCTCAATTTTGATGAAGATGTCATGGTTTTAATCCCAGCTGGAGATGAAACACCACACAGATAGTCTCAACCCCATCCTCTGAGAAGAGGTTAACTCTACGCTATCTGAAACCAGGATAGAAGATCAGAGTGTTATTGCAAATTATGAGACTCTTTGGTTCCTGTTGGTCTTTGATCAACCTTTTTCACAATGTGCAGATGATCCTTCTCCTCTGCTCAGTGCTGGTAAGGCCACAGTTGAAGCACAGTACCTGGTTCTGGGCTCCCTACTACCGGAGAGAGACAGGGCTATTGGAGAAAGTGCAGCCAAAGACTGCACTTAGATAACAAAAGAATTGGAGTGTCTTTCATAAGAGGAAAGGTGCAGAGAGCTCAGACTCTTCTGCCTGTAGAAGAGAAGGCTCTTGGATAGATGTCCTCAAGGAGCACTGAAGGGGAGGGTGATATCTGAAGGGAGGGTGTGAAGGCAAGGAGAAAAAGGTGTTTCCAGTGGCACACAGTGACAGGACCAGGGGAACTGGGCACAAATTGAAACATGCAGGGGAGGTTCCTCCTCAACATCAGGAAATACTTGTTTACTGTGAAGGTGACCAAGCACTGGCAGAGGTTTCCCAGAAAGCTGCTGTACTCTGTGTCTTGGAGATGTTCAAAACTGTCTGGAGGTGGTCCTGGATAACATGGTCTACATGAACATTTGACAAAGTGACCTCTTCAGGCCCCTTCCAACTTGAACCACTCTGTCACCTTATGGGCTTTCCCTCCGGCAATGATGGGTGCCTTCTACTCCTTCGAAGGCCCTTGCTGGAGTTGCATTGAGATGCCTGTTGGCACTGAGGAGGTCTCCAGAACTTCTCTGTGTTGCGAGGCTGCCTACTGCCAGGCCTTTCTGCTGGGGCACCAGCTTTCCATCACAGGACCCAACAAGCCTGAGTTTAAAACAACCCCTGATCTTGCTGCTTTTCATCAGCCACAGCCTTGTGCATGGACTCCAGTGGGCACAAACGCTAGGCATGCAGGCTACAGAGGGACCTTCAGCTTGCTCTAGCAGTTCTGGCATGGGGGAGGGCAGCAGGTCTGGTCACTGAGCAAAGGCAGCACCTTCAAGTGCTCCTCCATCCTGTGCCTGGCTGCATGGAGGAGGTGCTGATCTCTTCTTGCTGGGATCCAGTGACAGGCCACATAGGAATGGTGCAAAGCTGCGTCAGGGGAAGTTCAAACTTGATTTTAGGCATCCTTGCTGCTTACATTCAGTGCCAGGTTCCACTAACCCAGCTCATGCTCCAACTGAGCATTTGGCGAGGTTTGGAGTGCTGAATGAGGCCACTGGTACTGACATTGAGTGAGGAGAGTTGTTTGTAGCAGCTCTCCATGCCCAGTCCCAGAGCTGCTGGAAGATTTTCCCCCTTCCTGACAGGTTCAAGCATCCGGGACACCAAGGAGATGCAGTCACAGCAGCAGAGGTGAGTTGGAAGGGAACACCTCATTCTGGGAGGCTGTGAGGGTTTTCTTCCTGAAGGACCTGGGCATTTCCATCACCCCTCTCCAGGTCATCTGATGGTGATGGTGTCTCTTCCCTTGCTAGTGTGACACCCACTACTGCAGCAGCAGTGAGAGTGAGCCACTGATCACCAGCTCCCTGCAGGCCACTGCAGTGAGTGGAGAGCATGGCCATAGAGCTGGGCAGCTACTGTCCTGTCTTCCTGGACAGCTGGGAGGAGGCCAACTATGTGATGCATAGACTCCACCTGTTCTGCCACCTATGCATCCTGTGTGGGCGGAGAACAAGTCCGTGTGCCCCTTCTGCCAGACAAGTCCTAGCAGTTTGCATGTCTCATCAGGGCAAGGCACGGGGTGTCAAGGAAGCTGTGGGGAAGGGTATAAACTCTGCCATAAAAGATGACAGCCTGAGCCTGCCACCTCAGGTAGGGCCAGCAAAGGCAGCAGTAGACTCCCTGTTTGCCTGGGAGATATCAAAAAGGCAGCGCTTGTGGCCTATTGTATGCACAAATTCTGCTTTGACTTTGTCTGGTGATGGGCCAGGGGAAGGATGCCTGCAAGCAGTCTCTGGGGAAGCTGCCATACTCAGTGGGAGGGGACAGCCATTGTGTAGAGTATGTAGCTGGCTTGTCTGCCCTCCTGCACAGCAGGATTGTCACGGAGAGGGCCTGCAGCTAGTCCCTACAGCTGCACTACAACCTGCACAGCTGGCCCACCAAAAACCACCCCTCAGCAAAAATGAGGCCTGCGTTGAGTGACAGCACACAGAGGCAGTCAGAGTGCACAGAGGCAGCCAGAGCTCCAGGGCCCTTCAATGCTCTCTTCCGACAGGCACCCACATCAGGCACTTCTCTGGAGATAACTGTGCCGAGTGCGGGAAACACCAGGTCAGACCTACGGCTGTTGAAGATCCACACAACAGCAGAGTGTAGTGGCAGCCCCTAAGCATCCCCCTCTACTGCCTCCAATAAACACTGGCTCACGGTGTGTATGTGTTTCACAAAGCTGTCGATTCTTCAAGAAACATCTGGCGTACTTTTTATGGTATTTATGGTATTTATGGCTATCAGAAAACAGTGGCATGACTTCAACTGATTGTGCATGATATATCTCCATTTTTAGGCTTTTTCTCCTCTCTATGAATAGGTTGCACTACCCTGCACGTTTATGGCCTTCAGATAGACAGTATGTTCTGTCAACACTTAAAACCCTGGCCTTCCTGTCATGCTGTAAGCTTCTGGGTATAACATATTCCTTCTTTACAGTACATCTAAAGTATTGCTTTCCTACTTAAATTTCTCTCAGAACAACTGGAGAACTTGGACTGGTTTCAGTAATGTACTAGCTGGTACAAAATGTTGTCATGTTAGCAGTAGCAGTATAGGTCACTCACAAAAAGTGCTTGTTCTGGCTCTGTTGCCATTTGCTTTGCCCTCTTATATTGTAGCTTATCAAAAGCCCTTGACAATGGCAAAGTTTTCTTTTATGAGACTGGAAGCCAGGTTATGATTACTGACAGGTACCTGAGTACATAAGTGAGCACTTCCAAGAAGAACTTAGCAGCAGGTGGCTAGCAGGAAAAAAAACCACAGATGATGGGTTCTAGTAAGCCTTGATATTAAAGGGTCACATTAACTATAATGGTGTTTAACAAGCGTGATTAAAGCCCGCATGCAGAACATTCTTTTACAATGCAGCATCCCACAAGTAGAGGGCACTTTTGCAAATGGGCATTTGTACCTTTTTTTTAAGCTGGGGACACAGCATGGGAACAGAGGATTGGAAAAAATTCTCCCTAGCTCTCAAGTTCAGTTCCTCTGTCACAGGTAAATGTGACCATCTCCTGAATTGCTCTGTCTCCCTCTGTAAAATTACGACAGCTTTTGCTCGTTACACCTCAGACTGTGATTGCTGTTGTGCTTAGCCAGCTTCTTTGAGTTCTCAACCTCCATTTAATTGCATGATACTTTGTACTCCTCTTTTCTTTACCTTTACTAGTTTCTTCCTTTTGTTTAAATACTTGGTGTTTATCTTTGTCAGGAAAGGGTGGTCAGGCATGGAAACAGGCTGCCCAGGTATGTGGTGGAATCACAGTCCCCGAAGTTTTTGATCACTTTTTGATGCAGATGTGGTGCTTAGGGACATTGTTTAGTGGTGAAACTGACAGTGCTTGGTTAATAGCTGGACTTGTTGATCTAAGAGATCTTTCCCACTCTTAGCTATTCTACTATTCTATGTCTGTGTAGCACAACAATGACCCACTGTGGCCTCTTTTCTGCGTCACAAAGTAGCTCATGCCTACAATGATACCAGTCTGAGCTCATTTTCCTGCTACATGAAATAATTCACTTTTATGATGTTTTAGAGCACTGTAATGAAAGCTTCCTTAAGCGAAGGGCGATAAAGAGATTTGGTGACCAGGGACTGAAAGAATAGTGACATTGGGCTTGAATCATCTGTCTCTTGCTTTCGTCCTTTTCTAGTAGAATGTAAATTGTGTTTCTCTCTCCTCATGCAGCCTCTATATAGGTTAAAGTTAGGAGTAAGGGAAAGCTTCACCTTCCTTGTGCTCTGTGAGCTAGCATAGCCACCTACCTTCAAATTAGAGGGGGAAAATAAACTGAGGAGGTGCCTCACCACCCTCAGAGTGAAGAATGACCTCCTGGTACATAAACTGAACACACCTTCTTTCAGCTTGACTCCTTTAACTCTTGCCCTGTTGCAGTGCCTCAGCAGCTCTCCACAGGCTGCCTTGGGCCCTGGCAGGCTGCCATGGGGCTCCACCTCGGCCCTCTATGGGGCTCCACCTCAACCCTCTATGGGGCTCCACCTTGGCCCTCTACGGGGCTCCACCTCGGCCCTCTATGGGGCTCCACCTCAACCCTCTATGGGGCTCCACCTTGGCCCTCTACGGGGCTCCACCTCGGCCCTCTATGGGGCTCCATCTCGGCCCTCCATGGGGCTCCACCTCAGCCCCCTCCTCATGTCCCAACGCCACTCTGTCCGGGCCCTGTTCTCCTTGTAGCAGGGCGCTTCCAGAGGGACATGGCACAAGGGGTGGTGCACTTGCAGGGGCTGAGATTTCTCATTTAAAGCATGTGCAGACTAATGATGGGCTCCTCTATGGGAATGTTACAGACTCTGGCTGTGGTTAGAGACTGACTAATCTCTGAGTTTCAGCACATGAAACCTCTCCCTTTTTCAGTCAGGTTGGATGTAATGCATGAATAAAGCAGTGTCAGCTTTTGTCACATTACCTGATTACACAGTAATTATCATGCTCTTGTGAAGGAAGGCATGATTGGTTGCATGTCCAAGTAATCTCTCGACTCTGTGTTAAGAAGCTGTTGCATCAAACATGGTCTTTGTTTAACCAAACATGCTCATTCCTGCCTACATCTTAAATGTGAAGGAAAGATCAAACACCTGAAATCTGAAATCTGAAGAAAATATTTTACATTAATGTTTCAACTTAATTTCTAATCAAAGCTTAAACTGCTCACTGACTCACAGACTTCATCTAAAATATCACTTTTGTTGTTATCTTGAAGATCTATTTGACAGTAAAGTTACAGAATTCTTTGTGCCTAAGATATTTGGCTTCCCTTATCATAAAAAACTCTGCTACTGTCATTGTGCATTTCTGCAGCTTAGCTCTTTGGCCTACCATGTGTTGTAGACTAGTTCCCAAGAATGAAAGTACATTGCAAAACAAAAGAAGGAAAACATTCTCAAGGCTTTATCTTGACCTGAACGTTCATGTTGACTTATATGATGCAAGTTTTGAGTAATTAATGTACCTTTGACAAAGAGCACACTAGGGTCAAAAAAAGAATCCAATGTAAATGTTGTGATCATCATACAGTGGCTGCCTCTGGTTAATGTAGCTTAATTTTTCATTGTGTCAGGAAGGTTGCAAATAATTTTTTCTCAGAAGGTCAGAGAAAGAGGTGCAGTTAGACTATTAAACAAAAAAGTAAACAACTCCCTGGGAAACTAGTAAGAGAAGGCATATGAAGCCGTAACCTTCAGATGAGCCTCAGACAAGGCACTGCAGGTTTTTCCAGACTGGAAATTCCTCATGAGAGCATTCCTTCTTCAGCCTTAGCATCCCTTGGCTTCCTTGTCTCAGTCACACTCAAAATGTGGCTAAGATTTTTTTTTTGTTTTCTCTTGTGTTAACTGAGGTGTGAGGGTTAGGGACACAGGCACAAGTGACAACAGGGACACAAAATTCTGAACAAATATTGAGGGGTTTTCTCCCCCCCCGAGGCGATCAAACACTGGCAAACATTGCCCAGAGAGGCTGTTGTCTCTCCATCCTTAGGGGTACTCAGAATTCAACTGAATGTGATGACCTGAACAGAGGTCTGACCAGATGACCTCCAAAAATCCTTCCCAGCTGATTTATTCTCTGAGTGTTATAATTATA
>WAAG01016739.1:0-13461 GCA_013390105.1 Tichodroma muraria
TACAAAAACTACAGAAAAATATTTTGCTTGATACAATTAATGACTGTAATAGACAGTGCTGTATGCATTAGTCAAGTCTTAATGCCCTAAAAGAGACCTGGATCAGTCTAGTCTAGTACTCTGTCACTAGAAGCAGCTTAAAATATGTCCCCTTAAAATATGAGAGGAAAAAGAAAATCATTTATTACTATGTTTATTTTAGAAAGAATTTTCCATCACAAATACCACACACAAATAACTCATCTCTAAACTCAGGACGACTCATTTTCCTTTCTATTTTTAAAGTAGGGAGGTAATTGGGGTGTGGGGAACTATCTTATTTATCCTTACTCACACAGATCCAACTAGAGTGATTTCAACCTCAAGGTGCAATTGGTGTCTGAAATACAAATCTGTATAATTATGTGCTGGACGATGTGATTGAGCTGAAAAGCCTCTGGTTCATGTATCTTGTCATCTTCATGCTTCATTACACATAACAGCATTTAATTTCTTGTGACTGCTACCTACGTCTCAAATAAAGGAGTATGATATTGTCTCTTCAGATGCGTACTTAATATACAGTTGAAAAAAAGGGAAAACATAAAATTATTACAGAAATGACATTTTATGTGGACTGTTTAAATGCTTGGAAATCAGGGTCAGAATCACAGCTTGTGCCTAACAGACTTTATAAAGCAGAACATAAGGAATTTTCACAAGTTCATTGGATGTCCTCTGCATCTGCTAAAATTCTTGCTGAAATGGTTCTCATTCAAAAATGAAACCTTTAGGAGTCCATTAACATTTTACAAGAAGCGTCAAAAGGCACACAACTAATCTGCCATTATGGGTTTGGGGTGGATTTTTTTGTTTAATGATTTTTTTTTTCCTCTGGGCAGGAAGCTATGGAAAAGCTACTGAAATCTCAATAATCACTGCTACAAATCACCCTCCTAAACTGAACTCCAGCATCTAAAATGACTAAAATGCAATTGTTCTGCACTTCTATGAGAATAAAGTTTGAGATTTTTAATAATCCTAACTGAAAAGCAGCAGCAGTGATTGAAACACTGATAGATATTTCCCTGAAATGTCATTTGTTTTTCTGTGCAATAGTGGAAAGAGTCTTAGATGAACTTACAGTTATGTGAATCAGGCTGATAATATACAGAGAAGACACACTAGTGTGTCTACTTGACAATGTTTTGAAATTAGTAAAATCTAAAAACGTGGGCTAAATATGGCATATGACTCCACTAAAATAGTCAAAGTATGGACAGAAATTGTATATGAAAGGCAAAAGGGAAGCATTTTAAGAGACTAAATTTTATTTCAGTAGAATAATAAAAACTTAATTAACTGTGAGTTGTGCTTAATTTAATCTTGATAGCAACAGATGAGACTTGGAAAGAAAGAAAAGAGCTTTCCTTGATCACCTTCTGGTATCCAGGAAAGGCCTTAATTACTCTTCATTATGATACTAAATTACTGAAGATCTCAAAGAATTTTCAGTAAAATCTGAACTAGTGAAATGCAAAAACTAAAGACAGACATAAACGTTGATACTTTTGTCCATATTGGTTGAATTTCCAAATTCTGAACAGCATCTCTTGCTGGAGTGTCACCTTCAGCAGGAAGCTCAGGCAGCACACCCTGGCGGGGCTTGGCCAAGGAGGTGTGAACTGCTCCTCACCTTGTTGGTTGTGGTTAGGCCCTGCTGAATTAGGAATATGACAACAGGTTTGTCCTTAAGTTTCTAAAGTCAATTCACCCAAAGTGAACAATGAAGATAAATTAATACCTATGTTCAGCTTAACCAAATAATTAGTTCAACATTTAGATTTACTATGAATTATTCAGTTTGTACATACACATGACACATTTCCTTTGTTGACTGGGCAATCTTATTCAAGATCTGAAAATACACATATTTCAACCTTTCCTTTTATGCTCTGGACTCTGTAATTTGCATTACAAGTTGTTAAAAGCTATTATAATGACAACACTAAAACCTAGACTGTGCTATGCTTTAAATTCTATTGACATTAAAGCTATACTGAATTAAACTTTAATTTACACTTCAAAAAAAAAAGATCTTAGTTCCAACAAACACCCTTCTTGTTTCGGAAGTTACAACAAAAAAGGATACTTAAGGATATATACAGTAACTAAAATGACATATAATTTGTTTTACTGGGACTTAAGACAAAACACAGAACAAACTGGCAAAAAACCCACACAGACCTGTTTCAGATCTACCTGCATATTTCACCTCAGAGGTTCTTCTTTATGCTTTGCCATATGTTTCCTCTTAGCTTATAACCAGAGTTAATTATTAGCTTGTTGTATACCTTTATCTTGCAAAATCTGAGATGCATCCAAAAGCTCTATTGTAAATCAGGGAAGCGAGTGCTGCGCATCAATCAGGTACATTTTCAAATATTTCATTGTCAGGAAAAGTTGTTTCAGCAGCATTTTTTTGTATCTGGATGCTAAGAATGACTATTGCAACACTCATTGAAGAGAGAAAGCAGAATACGACTTATAGTTAGAATTATTATTTTTCAAATGTTGCAATTCTATGTCCTGTATCAGGGCGATATTAGAAATATTTCATTTTCCTCTGCAAAGACTTACATTATCAGTTTCATGATTGTTTCACCACAACGCGATTTACTAAGGTTGGAATTGGTATAAAGGCAAGTATACAAGCAAAGACTTTGGAAAATCAGAATATATTATTTGTTTTCCTCACCTTGTTTATATCATAGTAAAAATTTGCCTAAAATAAGTATTTTTTAAATCCTTTAAAATCTTTATAGGTATGTGCTGTTAAAACAACATATTCTTCAGCAACAAAAATCTATTTGAGATCTCTTGACAAAGAAAAGGTTTACATTAATAAAATGCATTTAGGGGAAAATCCTCCTAGAGTTACCAAAACCTTTGCTGTTCAGCTGCTAAAAAAAGAGCTTAATTTAAAAACAATGAATGAGTAAGTATAGGTATTAGTTTTGGCCTCAGAAAATCCTTTTATCCATCAGATTTTTGCGTATCACTGAAAGTATGTAAGGAATCAGATTATTGTTTTCATCCTTGGCCAAGTACTGCAATCATCAAAAAATGCACTGAAGAACTGTTGTACTTTTTAGAAAAACTATCTATGGTAAAAGGTAGCAGTATCTCTAAGTGTAACATTTAATTTTCATTATTAAGTAAAGATCGGCATAATCGGAAAGTCATGCTTCAAACAATACTATGGTTGTGAAGCAGGTAATATTCAATTTTTAAGCACATCAACAGTTCTTCTCAGAGGTTTCTAAAAGCACTTGATGAGGTTCTTTCAGTGCTGTCTCACCTCAGACTGCTGTTTCTCCTTCCCTGGCCTCAGAAGCTGTAATGAAAAATAATGAAATTACGACTCCATGTCAGCACTCAGTTTTATTTTTAAGTAAATAAATTGTATAGTTACTGTATTAAATATACAAAATTACTACACTTTGCTGTTTGTTTCTGCCACTCTGATCATTCTAATTTTCCATAATTTTCAGCCAGCAGCCAAGCCCCACGCAGCCACCCGCTCACTATGCCTCACAAACACTGGGATCAGGGAGAGAATAGGAAAGCTGAAAGCCAGAAAACTCTTGGGTCGAGATAAAGACAGTTTAACAGGGGAAGTAAAAGCTGTGCACACAGGCAAAGCAAAACAAAGAATTAGTTCACTGCTGCCCATGGGCAGGCGGGTGTTCATCCCCAGGACAGCAGGGCCCCATCACATCTAACAGTTACTTAGGAAGACAAACACCATCACCCCAAATGTCCCCCTCTTTCTCCTTCTCCCCATTTATATACAGAGCATGATGTCACATGGTCTGGAATATCCCTTTGGTCAGTTAGGGTCACCTGTCCTGGCTGTGTCTCCACCCAGCCTCTCATGCAACCCCAGCCTCACCAGCATTACAGTATAAAAGGCAGAAAAGGCCTTGGCTCTGTGTAAGCCCTGTTACAAAAACATTTCTGTATTATTAACCCTGTGTTCAGCACAAGTACAAATGACAGCCCCATAACAGCCACTGTGAAGAAAATTAATTCTGCCCCAGCTTAAACCAGGACAGCATCTGGCAATATCACTTTTCTTGGAAATATCGCATATCAGAGAATGACCAGAGTATATCCAGCAAGTATCATACAGAAATTCATATAAAGATTCTAATTTGGACAGGAATTTTTTATATGCATTACAGCTCTGCATTCCAAGCATGTTTTGAAACTATGCTAAATGCAAGGACTCAAATATACTCAGCCCAAAGTAATCTAGGTCTCAATAACATTCAGGAGACATTTTAGAATTCTGGTTATTTCACACATGACCTAACTGGACAGCCTAAGTGTTTGCTATTTTGACTGCAGTACTTTCCATCTCTCTTCGTCTTTTCTTGTCTTTGTGAAATGAAAAGAAACATTTACCAGATCAGTGGTACTGCAGAGAAGCAGGGATTTATTAGACTAAATGAATAGGAATACTAAAATGGAATAGAAGGGACAATACTTCTAGGGCACAATAAAACCAGGAAGTTTAGTTGAAACAATGAAGTGAATGTCTAGTCACAATACACTACTGTTTTTACTGACATCGTAAAGATTCAGCCTGCAGTGGAAATCTGTTGAAGAGTTCTTCCTTATGTTCTTGTGCTATTTATACTGATTTATGGTATAATCCCAAAGTATGAAACATCCACTGTAGCGTCTTTGAAATCTAAGTTCCTCCTAAACAGGGTCAAACTCAAACTTTGTTCCCAAGCAGATGAATTTAATGGAGCTTCTTGTCAGGAAATCAGGGAAATCTCAGAAGTGAGATTGCTAAGTTCATAATGGAGGCCTGCAGGGATTTCCTATGAAGTCTATAGTGATTTTTCACTATTTTCACTGACATCAATGTGTTATTCCACTTTGTCTCCTTCATCAGCCTCTGAGTTGCATGGACTGTTGCATGGTTTTACTCTGTGGTTTGCTGAGATAAAGCTTTAGATGTCTGGAATTCTTTAACCTGATAGGTACCCTTTGCACCCAAAAAGACAAGTTAAAGGCATCTGACCAAGCTGACATTATTTCCCTGAACCTGACACTTCAGCAATTCAGTCATGTCCGTAAAATTCTCAATTCCCTCATTTACCCATAAAAATGGAAATATTTGGCCATTTTACCATGAATATTTATTTGTTGTGAAAACACTTGTGGAATTACTGCTAAACGAGTTAATAAAACAGTAGGGATTCATGTTCTTGTTGTGTCGGTTGAAACCTCTGCAATTCTGTTTCTGATTTTATTGTTACTGCTGATAACATGAAGCTACGAGGCAAAAGAAATTTAAAGAGTTTTTTGGGTTTTTTTTTGCAACAAAAGACTTTCACCATCTATGGTATCATTAATTTTCTTTCATCACTCCAGCAGTTGAGGCTCTTGATCTTCTTAGTTAATGGATACACCATTCCAAGTGGTTTTGTCTTCATTATCAGCCACAAGAAAAAATAAAATAAAATCAAAATCCTTCGTGGAAGTGTTACCACAATAAACGACAAACATGAATACTCATAGCACCCATAAAATCCAACTTCTGTCTTCTCCAGGCAGTCACCTACATCTCACACTACCCATTTCTTTTGGTATTAGGTTTTCTCCTTTCAAAACAGCTCATTGTTTCATGCCCCATCAGAGGCACATCTGCTTTTAGAGGCTCATTGTCAATATTTAAATTATATGACTAGTGCTGTCGCATGAACTTGCTGGAAGGATGACTGCTGCTCTCCCTTCCCCTTTGTCTGAGTCAGCAGATCACCAAAGGACTGCTGAGCTCTTGGGCCCTCTTAACATCCTAGGTGACACAGGAGACAAATAAAGGCATGGAAAACTTCTGGAGTCAGCACAACCATTTACTGGTTTTTGTTGTGGAGGTTTTGTGGGTTGGTTGGTTGGTTGGCTGGTTGGTTGGCTAGTTGAGGTCTTTTAGTGCAAGTATGTGTTGGACACTTTGAGACTATTGGATGTACGTTATGATGAAGTAAGTGCTCTTCTCCAGTCAAAATTCTTAGTTTACACACATCCTTTCACAGTTTCAGTATGTAAGACTATGTAAATCTAGACCAGTAACTATACAGAATCAGCAATGGTTCATTTGCACACCAAACACACACACTTGTGCTCTTCTAGCACTGATTTTGTTTGTGAGAAAGCTGGCAAAGTAATACTAACTTTCTTGCTATTAATTTCCTGGCTTCTGTAGTTAAATCAATGAAATAACTTACAAGCTTTTAGTCAAACATTCAAATTGGCAGACATTACAAATGAAGGCTAACAAATTTCTGTGCTCTGAAAATTATTCCTTGACTCAATGTGTGAAGGGAAGAAGAGAAGATCTGGTACCTGTGGCACACCTTGGTGAGTATTCTTTCTCAGGAACACCCACAATAACATTATATGCACTGTGTCACACATGATACCGTTAAACCAACTCTCAAAGGAGACAGAGCAACTGTTCAACCCTTCATACCAGGTGATTTGTACATTTGACCTTCTGCATCCCACTTGCACTAAAATTACAGGAAGGAAAAATACCTTTTGAATTTAATTCCACTACAGTGGGTCATATTTTACTGCAATATTTTGTAAGAGATTATCAACAAGCTGTGTGCTGTAATGAACAGTTGGTTTTGTATGCTTAGAAAGAACAAGCTGTAACAGTAACCACAGTGTGAAAACAGATCTTACTTGGCCTCATCTACAAAGGAAAACCCATTTAATACAAACTGCAGGTTCCTGCTAGCCAAAAAACCAGGTTCAATGGTTTGAGTTCTCTCTTAGTATGACAAGCTGTTACCGATTAATGAATCTGCCTCTTATACTACACTGGTTCAGAAGAAGTGTAAGTTTGTAATTTTGAATGTTTGTACAATTCTATTTATGTGTACTAATTTGAAAAATTTGACAACAGTGCTACACCAAAAAAAATTTAAATCCAACATAAACCTATGGATAGAAACACTTGTTCTCTCAATTTTCAGTCAGAATTCCCCCCCTCAAAGGCATATTCTCTTTGGGAAAGGTGTAGGCTCATAGTCCTATGAACTTCATATTGCTGTTCATGATGAACACAGCACTGGTGCCTAATCTTTCCATAGGGATAAGCTATGGAGTTTTTAAAGGAGACATTCACAAATTCTATGCCTCTACTTGTCAGATATCATTAAATGTGTGTCAGTCATATGGCTAGAAATACCAGTATATCCCACATTTAATGTGTACGGAAGCGGAGGGCACTGGGACTGGTGTACAACACGAAAGGCTGTGCATTCTGTAACATGACTGCACATTTGCGCTGTGACCTCACCAAAATATTTTTTCATCCACCACACTTTGATAATTCACAGATTATGGCAAAAGCAAGCCATGGGCTGCCAGAACCCCTCATGTTGCCTGCAGTTTGCTACCTGCCTGTACCTGGAGAGCAAGTAGTGAGCTAAAAGCTCCTATTTTTATCATCTTGAAATGGCAGGACAGGCATCCATACACTGGAAGAGTAAATAGTATATCTGAGTAAGTAATATTTATTATATCTCTGGATTCTTTCTTGTCTCTAAAAAGCACTGACTTGCTGTTATTCTTAATGTGACAAAATGGCTACCGAAGTTCAAGTAACTGCTGTAGGCCAACCAATATATAACATGCAGAACTTTGCTATAGGTAGCAGACATGATACAGCCTGATGGTGTCAACTGCTGCAGCTGCATTAGTAATAGCAAGAACTTGAAGACCTGCATCTGATTCGGATCTGGCATTACAGCGAAAGGCAGGAGGCTACCTGAGAAAGAATGAAAACATGGTAAAGACATGATATAACTCATTGAGTCAATAGCATAGACACTATGCAGCAAGATGTCATGTAAGTTTGTGTCAAACAAAGAGTAGCTTGGTGGTTAGGGCACTGCAAGGGGAGAGATCACTCATTTATTAGTTAAAAAAGAAAATGCCTCAGTGCTTATCTGGGCTCTGAGGTTTTTAAGGACAACAAGCTTCAAGTGCTGTACTGGCAGCTTTTAAGTATCAGGTCTCTCCCCATATTTCTAGTCAGGTTTTCACTCCCTGAACTCCTTGTTTCCATGGACTGGATACATAGCCTGGTATCAAAGATTATGAAATACCCTGAGTTGGAAGCGACCCACAAGGATCATCGAGGTCCAGCTCCTGGCCCTGCACAGGACACACCACGAGTCACACCCTGAGAGAGTTGTCCAAACACTTCTTGAGCTCTGTCAGGCTTGGTGCTGTGACCACTTCTCTGGGGAGCCTGTCCAAGTGCCCAGCCACCCCCTGGGTGAAGAAACTTTTTCTCATATCAAGCCTAAACCTTCCTTGACACAGCCTCATGGAGAGCTTCATGGAGAGGCATTTCCAGTTTCCTCCCAGGAACACTTCTTCTTATCACTCCGTCTCTACCCTTCACTTACCAAAGGCACTTCCTACCCACCGGAGGCGGCCTGTGCGCAAAACCTCGAGAGCTCCGGGGAAGAACAAGCACAGGAGTGTGGCAGGACCCAAGGCGGGCAGTTAGACCCACAGCGTTCGCAGCCCCGCGCCCCCTGACAGCCGCGCGGGGCCGATCCCGCTCCCGCTGCCGATCCCTCAGCCTGCGGCGCTGGAAGGCGGGCGGGACAAGCCCGCCGGGGTCGCCGCGGGCAGAGGACAGCCGGCGGACGGACGGCACCCCTCCGCCGCCGCAGCCGCCATTTCCTCGCCCGCCCGAGGGCACGGCCAGCCCCGGTGCCCGCCCCGCAGCCCAGAGATGGGTCCCGCCCAGCGCACGGCACTGTTACGAGAGCGGCTGCGCTCCTCCTCCTTCTCCTCCTCTTCCTCCTCCTCCTCCTCTCTGCCCCGCCGCCGGGATGCCGAAGCTTAGCAAGGAGGCCAAGCAGCGGCTACAGCAGCTCTTCAAGGGCGGCCAGTTCGCCATCCGCTGGGGCTTCATCCCCGTAGTGCTCTATCTCGGTCAGTGGCGGGCGGGGGACGCGCGAGGGCCCTTGGCGGCCATTGCCGAGGCCGGGTCTGCGGCGGCCGGCTCCGATGGCCGCTCTCCGCCCCCGGCCCGTCCGGACGCTGCCGGGGAGCGGCGGCGCCGAGGGAAGGGCCCGGGGGCCCAGGGCCGCCCCGCCGCCCGCGGCCGTCGCTGCGCATGTGCGGAGGGGAGGGCGGGGTTGCCCTTGGTAGAGCGGAGACGGGGGGGCTTTTTGTTCTATTTGGGTTTTATGTGTGTATATTTGTATGGTTTTTGTTTTGGTTTTTTTTTCCCCTTTCTTTGTAAGTAAGTATGTGATCCTCCCACTGTACTCGGCCCTAGCGAGGCCACTTCTGGAGTGCTGTGTCGAGTTCTGGGCTCCTCAGTACAGGAAAGACGAGGAGCTGCTGGAGAAGGTCCAGCACAGGGCCACGAAGATGATTAAGTGACTGAAACATCTCTCTTATGAGGAGAGATTGCGGGTGCTGGGCCGGTTTAGTCCAGAGAAGAGAAGACTGGGAGGGGATCTCATTAAAGCGTACAAATACCTCAAAAGCAGCTGCCAAGAGATGGGAGCCACACTCTTAGTGGTGCCTAGCTACAAGATGGGGGGCAATGGCCATAAACTATTAACACAAGAAGTTCCACCTCAGCATGAGGACGAAATTCTTTGCATTGAGGCTGGTAGAGCACTGGATCAGGCTGCCCAGGGAGGTCATGGAGTCTCCCTGTCTGGAGACATTCCAAACACCCCTGGACACATTCCTATGTCACCTGTTCTAGGTGACCCTGCCTTAGCAGGGGGTTGGACTAGAGGATCTCCAGAGGTTCCTTCCAACCCTAACGATTCTGTGGTTTCTGTAATAATAAGGTTTTGGCCCCATTTCCTCTTTGGAGGCCAGTCCTGTGTGAGGGCCCCTCTGGGGAATGGGCAGAGCCCCGAAGCAGCCGAAGAGCAAATGGGCAGTGATTTAACGCTGGCAGTGACTGCCTGCTGTATTAGTCAAGGCTGTGCTTTGTGCTCTAGGGAGCCTGTGATGAGGAGAATGCTGGGAACGCTGCTTTGTGGCACTGAGAGCATTGTCAGCTTCTCGCTGAGGTTGAATTTCCAGCAACAGGAATACAGGTCACAGTTTCTCTCCCACCAAAAATGGTGTGGCTCCAGTTTCCAAGTCGCAGTGGAATGTTAAGGGGATGCCTTGATGTTGTGCGTGGTGCCCAGGATGTATTTTGCTTGCTCCTGTCCTCAGGCTGGCCAGGCATCATTACCACACGGTAGTTGTCCTGCTGAGTTAGTGCTGTATGCCATCAGCTGTCCTTGTTAAAGAGCTTGACACACTTAGAACAGGCACACGTGCCACAGGCCTACACTTTTGTTCACTTCCTTTATGACAGGAAGTCCCACCCAGAAAGGCTGATCCTTGCAATTCACTTGGCTCACTTTCTGCCCAAACTGTTGGGCCTTTTGGGAAAAGCACCAAAACCAGGCAGGCATCTCTGCATTTAATGCAAACATGAAGGAGGGTTGGGAGCTTGATGTATTTCTAGTCACTCTGAGAGGTTTTCTTTGATTGATTGAAGAAAATGAAGTGCCTGGTTTGAAGGGCTTTGATTGTTTATAGATAACAACCAGGAAAACATTGGTCTGTTTGGCTGTTACTGAAGTGCTTTAAAAACAACTACAAGCAAAAGAAGTCACTTCAAAAACTATGGAAAAAGCTAATTAGCATTATTAGGTCTGAAATTTAATCGCATTTCCATTTTTAGTGTATCAGTGATTTTAAATTAATAAGTTTTGGGTGGGAATTTCAGCAGTGTTTTGTGACCTAATTTGCTGTTGAAGTTTCGTTTTGATTTTATTTCCGTGACAGTATCTGTGGATGTGGGAAAGATGCTCTTTTTTCTTAGTGACTTCAGAGTGTCACTTTAGAGACACTAATAAGTTATGTTAGTGACATTAAATGTTACTTCAGATTGTATAAAGCCACCTTACTGTATTTACAGTTGCACTAACACCAGGGGTGCCTAGTATATTTTTGTTATGTAGCAGTGAGAAATTGAAGTTGTAGTAGTTTAGGTTCATATGTCCAGAAAATAAATGTTCTGTACCGCATCTGCATCACCTTCTTACAAATTTATCTGCAGTAATGAAAGTATAAGCAGATGGGAAGGGGAAGTGCAGATGCCACCTTCATTGCCATAGACATTTGGAGGTGGTATGTACCCAAAGTCTGCAGGATTGGAAGAGCCTCTTCTCTACTGGGATTACTTTTGAATGTGGGAGGGAAGGTGTGACCCCTGTGTGTATAAAATATATGCTAAACTAAGCATAGGCAAGGAAATGGTCAGAAAATTTGAGCCCGTGACTTTCTCTGTAAGGCTTTCTAGCACGTACGGGCATGTACGAGGAGCCCGGTATGAGATTGTGCAATTACAGGTCATAGGTCATTATAGGTCATTTTGTTGTATTTTTTTAAACTTGCTTTGAAGTGGCTGTCCTGGTTTTAAGTCAGTAAATTAGACCCATGTGGTTTTGTTAAACCTGGTTTGCTTATTTAAAAATAATGGGAGTGAGGGGAGGAGCCAGAAACATTCGCACAAACAGTGTGTCTGCAATTTGTGAATTTTTAAGCTGTGTTGCTGGACAGTATGGCAGCCAAAGAACTCGGATCAGGATGTCTAATAGTCTCAAGTCATTCAAGGTTATCTTCAAAGAGTTTTTCCAGTGCCTGTGAAGTTAATGGAAGTTTTTCCATTAACATTTGTGGCCTGTGTTTCAGGCAACATGACATTTATTATTTATTTTCTGTAAACGAGGGAAATAATGTATTTTTCAAGGAACATTCTCTTCTAGATAGCCAGTGTAGTGTTGGACAGTGCCTGAATTGCATGATTCTGTTTCAAGACTTTTATGTTACAGTCCAGAGAGCAAAGATACTTCATATACTAAACCTTCAGTTGCTTCCCTAGCATACATATACTTTAGTCAATTGGTATATTTCAGTCATTGGGGACTGGGGATGAACTCTTTGTAGTTAACTTTCATTTAATTTTCCTGGGTATTAGAAAACAGCTTGTTTGTTTGCAAGCTTTAGTGGTATATAGCTTTTTCCAAAAAGTGCCAATCAGAATAGATTTGAGGTTTAATTGATTTAACATTTAGCATTCTGTCATGCTAAATGGAGTGAACTGTTACTGAATACTGCTTTTAAGTTGTGTGTCAGGTGTCATTGGAGAATTGGCTGTTAGGCCTCAAGGTGCTCACTCTACACCAGTTTTAGGTCTTTGTTGGTAGACCCCTGCTAGGTTGCTTTCTGAACCACATCTAAAATCTGTGGCTTTGTGTGTGTAAAAGTATGTATGTCTTGATCTCTTGGATAGATGACTTCCTTCATCTCACACAGTTAGTTGACCCTGAATTTTAGTTGTCCCTGAATTTTAAGTCAGGTAAAGATGCAGGTAAGATTTCTTAAAAGAAGAAAAGTGTACACTGATATTTATTTTCTTTGCTGTCTAAACCTCGTAAGAATGTGCAGTTTTTATTCAGGTTAGTGCACAGCTTCATGAATCACGATTCTATGTTCAGTAGTTTTCTTTTTTACTGCTATTTAATGGGCTGGAATAACTTTATAGAGATTTAACTATGTAGGAATCTGCACATGCTTGTTTATTTTTATATATGTATGTAATGTGTGTTTCACTTCAGGTTTTAAAAGAGGTGCAGATCCTGGAATGCCGGAGCCAACGATCTGGAGGTATGTATTGGTCCAAATGTACATACAAACCCAGTGCAGATAGTTACTGGTTTGGGTGTTACCTCCGGCCAGCAACAGTTGTGAATGATGCTTCCATCCCTTGTTTTTAATTGTTGTGGTTCTTGTTTCTTTGGAAATTCAAATGACAAGTCAGCAAAGTTCTAGTTCTTGGGACGACCTTTCTCTTAGTCTTGCATAGTTTTAGGATATGGAACTTCCTGTGTCTTTCCCATGACAGCTTCCCTTCTAATCTGTTGTAAAGCTAGTTTGTGCAAGTTCCTGCACTGAAGAGTAACTTCTCAGCTGTCTAGCACAAATTTCAACCAAAACCCAATCTCCTTCTGCCTTTGCAAATGAAGGAATAACACTGCATAAAAGCTGCATGAAATAAAGGGCTATATCCTTCAGCATTAGTCACTGTCACGAAGCAAAGTGCATTTGGCTCTTGTTGCCTCTTTCTTGTGGGACTCTTTGTAATGCTGCAATGTTATGGCATTAGTAATGCTTAAGTTCTAGTGATGGTTAAATTTTATTGAAGGGCTTCCTTGGGTTTAACTAATTAAAGTTTTGGAGAAGGCGTGGTTCGTCTGTTTTTCAAGAAATGCCTTTGATTACTGTGCAGGACCAGGTATTCCTAAAACAAATAATTGATGGACTGTATTGTAAGCAAAGTCATAG
>WAAG01016745.1:2519-49791 GCA_013390105.1 Tichodroma muraria
GCTTGAATGTGCAGTATTTTCTGAAAGAAAAGAAAACCGGCATAGCACAAACACTTGATCCACAGTGCCAAAGACCTCTGATCCCATCACTCAAGCACAGACTGGACATCCAGCCAGGCCAATGGCTAATCAAGTAGTGTAATTACTTGGGTGACATGTCTCCATTGTTCTGAATTCACTTTTATTCTTTTATTTAAGTCCTTGGCAGGTTATCTCAGATCCTTCTTTAGGCTAAAAGAAAATAGGTTTCTCTTCTGAGATTTCTCTGGTGAACCAACAATTATGGAGCTGATGGCTCCAAATTTCTTATAGACAGGATACTTTTATTTATATGCATTTTGCTGTCTTATGATCTACAAGAATTTAGCACAAATTATGACTCAAATTATGCAAATTACATTTCTTTGTCCCTCAATCCTGTCATAGGGTGGAGAACAGCAGTAACAGGCAGGGATGTCTCTTCAAAATTAGTTTCTCCATCCTTTGCACTAGATAAATTCCCTAGGGTGCAATCAGAGCTATCCAGCAGCAGCTATTCTGCTGGAGGACACATTGAGCCACTCGTGTCCAGGCTACAAAAGTTTCTGTGATGAATGTCACTGAAACCAAACCCTTTCAAATGAGATTTACCTCTTTTGGCTTCCAAGCAGACACAAATCTGGGCAGGGGAGCATTCCATGTTCCCAGTATCCAGAGCAAGCCACTCAAGAGAGTCCCAGCTGCCCACTCTGTACCACTTGCAACCAATTTCCTCTGAAGTTATTTGCAACCTAAGAATTAGTTCAAAGCCCCATTTCTTCCATCTGCCCCATACCTGAAGCCAATTCCTGCGTTGTATCTTGCTTGGGGCAGTCTGAGAGCTGTGTTCTGGCAGCCCACTCTCTTCTAGCTGGGCTGCTTCTTCAGCAGGCACACACAAGGATTAGAAGACAGGAGAGAGAAAGCAGAAATACGATATGAGACAATAAGCCTTTGTTCATGGGTTTGTGGATTTTTGTCTCCCCCCCCCCACCCCAAGCTGAGGACAGAAGAGTAAATCTGACACATGAATGGAATCAACAGCCCCAAAGACATCCCACATCAGATCCTGGCCAGTTCTAGCAGCAGGAGTTTTGAACCTCTTCAGGGACAGTTATCATCAAATGTTTTTAAGAGAATAAATTCTTTTAAGATACAATAGCTTAACAGCAGGGGAAGCCCCACATTTTTTGATATGAAAATATAGCAATATGTTCTAGCACAGGGGTACACATCATTCTGACCCCCAGCTGAGTAGAAAGCAACTTGTCTGAGGAAGCCAACTGAGCCCAGAATCCAGCTACCAAAGGCAGACTGACAGACAGGGTTCTGGTGAACAACAGGTGATATACTTTGTTTACAAAGGAATTGTGTGCATTTACTCTCAAAATTAAGGAAACTTAAGGTATCGTCAGATTAAACAGAATGTACTGGGTATTTAACATACTGTGCAGAGAAGGACTCCTCATGTATAAGCCATAAATGAAGGACAAACAACCATTATCCTTCATTTCTAAGGCAAGGAAGAGTTGGTTCAGGAACTTCTGCAAAAAATCTCTGTATGGCCAAGGAGAACTGAGGGTCCCTGTGCTGGGAATGGTCCCAACTTAGAGTGGAACAATGGATTTTTGAGAAGATTCTTTGATTGAGAGAAAGAGACAAACAACTTGCAGGTCACAGCAGTGTCCTCGATGGAACAAAGGCATCACCAACACTCTCAGTAGCATCCTAAATAAAGGCATCTCATTTCCTATGGCCAAGACAGATTTACAGCTCCCATTTCTTCTCAGTGGAGAAAAACAGCTGATGCAAAACCTTTTTTCTTTAAGCCATAATTTAATGGTCACCCTAAGGCTGCAGGAACTGGCACTACCAATAAAAGAAGCAATTGTCCCACAAAGGTCATAGAATCACAGAAAAATTTCATTTGGAAGGAACCTCTGAGGGTCACTAAGTCCAGCTTTCCACTCAAAGCAAGGCTTACTTCAGAATTAAATCAGGTTGCTCATTACAGCTCTCAATACCGCATTTTCTTTTTTGGGGGTTGGACAACCCTACATGCACCTGTGCAGTGACCTGTTCAGAGAATTGACGTGGCAAGTTTTGACTGTGGGAAAAGATAAAAGATTCCTTTTAGCTGCAGGCCCTTGAGCAATCTGGTTCACCAGGAGACTGCACAAAAACTGGTCCAAGCAGACAGCAGGGAACAGGCCCAGGGTAGGACCACCCTGGGGGAACAATGTTTGCTTATGTCAATTTGGAGGGATCACAGCATTGCAGGATGTTGTTCTATTGCTCCAGCACAAAGGAGCTCTCTGTCTCAGAGGCCCAAAAAAGGACTAAACACAGAAGGGAAAAGGAATGGACTGCTCCAAGGAAGAGAAACAGCCCTTCCAACCAGAGCTCCTGCTACTCCAACAGGCTACTCCCGAGGAACACCAGAAATCCTTTGAGTCAGCATTAGCGCTGATTGCTCTGCTGCATTGGCTCTGCTGGCACTGAGGGTGAACTGTCTTGAGCTCACACTGTGAGAAGCATGGCTGGATTCAGTCACTGCTTTGGGAGAGAACTGGAAGCACCTTTCCCTTGCATTCTCCGAGAATACAATTCAAAGCAACTGCCCAGACCCATCTCAAGTGTGCTGCAAATGTAAGCAAGAAAGGGGGAAATGGTAGGACTCATGCTACCACTGCTGAGTACTCCATCCTCAGAACTGCCTGAGTGTCTGAAGAGACTCTTTACAAGTTATGGAGAGATAGCACAAGAGGGAATGGCTTCACACTGACAGACAGCAGGGTTAGATTGGATATTAGAAAAAAATTGTTCCCTGTGAGAGTGATGAGGCCCAGGCACAGACTGCCCAGAGAAGCTGCGGCTGGCTGCCCCTGGATCCCTGGAAGTGTTCCAGGCCAGGTTGGAAGGGCTTGGAGCAACCTGGGAGAGTGGAAGGTGTCCCTGCCCATGGCAGGGGGTGGAACAAGATGGGCTTTAAGGTCCCTCCCAGTTCTGTGATTCTGGGACTCTACTTAGTGATGGATTCACATGACAGGTCTCTCTAAGTCAGGAAAAACAGTAACTGAAATCCCAGGCAGAAGCTGATGCAGCTGAGCGAGTCATCTGTGCAACAAACCTTACTTTGGAACAAAAATATCCTTCCCATGGGATGGATGGGATGTGAATACCAACCAGTACCTGTCTGGGCACACAGAACAGCTCCACTGGTGCCATTCCCTCAGAGATTTGAGCTGCATGTCTTATTTGACTAGGCAAGGACTGAGAAGTACATCCTCAAAATATTAGTCCTAATCCAAGGAGATCCCACGCTACCCTCAAGCCAGGTATCTGTGACCACGCAGACATCCAGTGGAACAACCAACAGAGCTGTGAAACGATGCGTGGGTTATAGAGCCAAAGAAATGCCAGCACACCTAGAGCCCAGCTTCACTACCCTCCAACCCATCATTTTAATTCATTACCAAGCATAAGCATAAAAACTTTATCAATCACTATTATCAGTAATTACTCCTAGGGAACACAAAGAAAACAGACCTGACAAACAGATTTATGATGACGCTTTCAGGAACAAGAAAGAGGGATTTATGTCCGTTCTGGATTATTAAGTATCACCCATTCCTAATTTTTCAGTGAAGACTAATCCTATAGATGGATGCTTTAGAAGTAATAAATGATGCAATAACTCTCATGGGAGATGGATAGGGAAGAAAACTCAGTCCTGTATCTCAGCTAGGAATCATTCCTGTAAGTAAAATCATATTCAATCATTGAGAAGAAATGCCTAGAAATGAAAGAGACCACAAAATTGCTACGGTAGAACCTCCAGGCAAGAAGCTCATACAGACCAGCAGTGACTCCCATCAAATGGAAGAGGAAAAATGACAGGGTGATGGTTCATTTGGTATCTTTCACTGCAGCTTCATGTGTTTAAAACACCACCACTGGAGAGTTAAGAAGCAGCAAAATGCTGAGTTATCTTCTGCAGAGCTGGTGCTACAGTCTCTGACTGATGGAATTGAGGAAAGGAACAGAGACTGCAACTGGAGTCTTCAGAGATCCCTAAAACACGTATTCTTCCTTGATTGAAACAAATGGCTTTAAGGGACCATAGAAATAAAGAATTTTAATTAAGCTGAGACACAAGAACTGCACAGCAGAACTTTTGAGAGGAAATTTCTCTTGACAGAGTTCCACTAGAGCTGCTGCCACAATATCCCTTCACAATTTTTGGAGCAAAAAGTCCAAGACATTGATTTACATCCTCTTTAGCTACCTGAAGATGTGTCAGCCCTGTGTGACAGAGCACCCAATTTCCACCATTTCCCAGTATCCAAGAACATGACCATTTTTACATCATTGCACACAAGGTCTCACTTTCAGAGAGAACAGTGGAGCCAGCTGACAAGGTGACTCCTCATCACCATCCCACACAACCTGCAGGAAATTATACAAGCTGAACACACCAAAGCCTGCAAACAAGTAGTATGTGCTCAGTGTAGCAGGAAAACAAATTAAGGAGATGAAGTTAGAGCCATGGTTGGAACAGTTATAGAAGGAAAAGTTAGCTTCCAGTATCATTGAGATTAATTAACTTCCAATCAATAAATTATCATACTAGGTAACTTTTTTATCTCTTTGTCTTCATTTTTAGGTGAAAATGAAGCTTAAGCAGGCCACACATTAAAAAAACTCTGAGATAGTTTGCAGCAGGTGTGAACATAACTGACTAAGGCTGGTAAACTGCTTTACACAGGGATTTAGTAAAATCAACTTTCTTTTCATTATGCTAAATAGATTAGAAGGCCAGTAAGCTCATACTTTATACTTTCATGCATGCAAAATTATTCCTGTCACTGCACTGCTCTTGATGACAGACAGACTTAAATTAGAAACAAAATACCCATTTTTCCATACAGCCAGCTAATCACTGGGAAAAAATGGTTGATTTTCTTCAGTTCAAATATTTAAATAAAGATTAGCTATCTTTTTAAGACAACTATTATAGCTTAAAAGTAATTTATGAGCTTAATGAAGCTATTACTGGATATAATTTGATTACAGTCTATGTCATCAAATGTCATTTGTCCTCAGGACACCAGACTTGGATAACACTGAAGTCCATCAGATCTTAAATCCTCTTAATGGTGTTATGTGTCAAAGGTAAACCATTATTTTCTCCCGACAATTTATATACATTTCTAATCTTCTACTTTTACTTAGAGCTGTTTAACAAATGAAGAAGCAGGGAAGTTAAATGTTGGAATTAAAGAGGAATCAAGTGAAAAATTGACAGGGTGTTGCAGAGACTGTTCCTTACACACAACCAGCTTAAGCACTCCGATTTCCATGGAATTTCATCCCACCAGGACGGTGCTGTCCCTGGATCACGCTCTGACTGAGTCACAGCCCTGGGGCAGCTCTGCCAGGCTCCCATGGCACTCACCCTTTGCCCTGGTGGGTTTGGGCCTGTTTCTCAGGCAGCTCTGTGGGGTGATTTTCCTGCGGTACTTTCTCAGCTCGGAGTTAGCTCCATTTACATACAGAGAAAATCCTTTTTCCAACTGCTCCAGTCTGATTTGCACGGGATCTTTTCTTTTTAACCGTTCCTGCAGCCTGGAGGAGAAAGGCCAATAATTCATCCTTGCACAGTGCATACACAGATGGTCAGATCATCAATAAATACAACAACACACCATGTCACAAAGCTGAAAAATATGTTCCCAGTTCAAGTAACCTTTTCAGAATACATCTTCCAGGGTCTGTTCCTGTTCTGTAACGTATGTATGAGCACCCACATGCTGTGACAGATGAACTTTGACCAAGCTTTTCCTTTCTGAGGTTTTTTCCATGTTGTTTCTTATTTCATATTATATTTTATGTTTGGTATTTTGCATATTTAACCTTTCTTCTTAAGAATTTCAAAAAATTTCACTTAGAATTCCAAAAAGCTTAAAAATTGTTGGCCTCTTTTCAAGAATAAAAAAAGAGATACCAGAAGTATCTGGTTTCTGGTATCTCTGCAGTTAGAGATACCAGAAAATTAAATGCTGGTTAAAATAATATCAAAATAATGCCCTTCCATGGGCTCAATGAAGCAGCTGCTCTCCCTCTTCCAGCTCTCATCTTCTCTCCCTTCACCACGGGTTACACCCAGTCCAATTCCTTTGGTGAGGTGACGTGCAGGCCAGGAGGTTGGCGTCATGTGGGTGACAATTTGTGCATTCCCCTGCACCACCTGGTTTCCCTCTGACTCCAGGATGGGTCAACACACAGGCCAAAGCCCCCCACGTGTCTGTGTTGTGACACAAGCCACCTTTTCCCAAGAGCATGTCCCCAGCAGTCAGAATTAGAGCTCTGATACCAGGAATGCAAGCTGGTTTAGCCATTAAATAAACTGGTTTTATCCTGTTCTAAAACTGCTTTAGGATACTATACAGGAAAGAAACCTGTGGTGACAAAAACTAGTTGTTTTTTTAACATAATTGTGGCCTTCAAGGTCTTTTAACCAAACCAGTTTGTTACAGAATTTGATTAGAAATCTTACGGCTTATGTTAAAGGAAGGAATCCAACAAGACTCCTCTAAATTAAGCTATGAAGTTAATCTGTCCAGAGTATAGTGACAGGAACACATGAACAAAGAGGAAAATAAATGTTTGAAACTCGTCTGAAAAACACTGGAGTTTGCAAAGGCAACCTGGATGTCCTTAATTCCCACTTTTCTGTATTTCTGACAACATAACAACTGTGCCTCATAACTATATCCTCACACAGTGTGAGCTGCCAGTTACTTCTGAATCTACAACCTCTTGCTCTATAAACAAAAGTCTTCCCTGTCAGCTGTGGCAAAAATAACTATGTTATTAATAAATGTATTTATATTGTAAATGCTGAACAAACACTGTGATCTCCTCTAGAAATACGAACTTTCAAAGGGAAGAAAGAACACCTGAATGTTTTAAGGCACAGCAAGTCAGACTTTTCATCACAGCTGCTGATATTTGATACAGCACTGCAAATATTTCATACCCAAAGTGGTAACAAATGCGAATCTTACCGGTTTCTCTGCTGAAGGGATATTAAATATTCGTCATGTTTTTCATCAAAGTCAGTCACCATGTCTTAGCATAAACCTGAAATGAGAATATAATGGTCACACTGAATGATTTACTGTGGAGTACCACTGGTTTTGCACCCTCAATAGATGAGGTGGCTATAAACTGAAAAACGTTCCTCCTTCAGTCACGCATAAAGCTGTCAGGGCTGTAAATAAAGCTCCCGAAGAACAGAGAAACACTGTTCAGAGAAACAGTAGTTGCCTTACTTATTTTTCAGAACCCTTCACAATCTACTGAAGAACCAAAAATACATTAAAAGTAGAAGGCATATGCTAAAACAAGTTTATAATGCCAGACCTGGCAAGCAAGACAGCCCTGGGGCACAGCTGAAGAGCTGTGCCCAAAGCCCAGCTGTGGAAGGAATTCTCTGAGCTGCTATTATTCGTTAGGTCAGTTCGTCCTGCAGCTTATTCACTGCTGAGGCTGTATATATTTGAAGTGTTTCACTGAAGATTTTACCTGGCTTGCCATTCAGGAAACCTGAATTTTACCAGCAATCCTCACCATGCCGCTGCCGCAAGTTGTTGCCGGGCTGTGTTCTTACGCTCTCAGAAGTTTAGATGCGCCACCAGCAATTTTCGCTGACTCTGTACCAAAGACAGAAACGCGTGCTTTGTCTCTTACCGACCGCAGGGCAGCCCTGCCAGAGCTGATTTACATCCGTGCCCGAGGCACGGCCGGGGCCCGGCCCCGCCTCAGCTCTGCGGTGCGGGGAGCGCGGAGGAGCCCCGGGCACAGCCCCGGATGGACACGGACCCGGGACAGGGCCCCCGGATGGACACGGACCCGGAACAGGGCCCCCAGATGGACACAGCCCTAGGACGGACACGGACCCGGGACAGACCCCCGGACACAGCCCCAGACAGACACGGACCCGGGAGAGACACCAGACAGAGACCCTGGGAGACAATGACCTCGGGCAGAGCCCCAGGAGGGACACGGGCCCGGGACAGAGGCCCCAGATGGACACTGACACCGGACTGAGCCCCCAGATGGACACGAACCCGGGACGGACACTGACCCCCGGGCAGAGCTCCCGGACGGATACGGATCGGAGAAAGAGACCCCGGACGGACGCAGATCCCGGGGCAGAGTCCCCGGACACGGCCCCCGGGCAGACAGCGACCCCCGACACGGCTCCCGGGCAGACACAACCCCCGGCAGCACGGGCCGGGCCGGGCCGCGCCTGTTGCTCGGTCTCCCTGGCGACGGTCGCGCCGCCGCCGCCGTCAGTTCCTGCGCGCCGCGGGCCCGGAAGCGGCGGCGGGGATGGAGGCCATGGAGCCGCTGTGGGTGCTTCTGGACGAGGTGGCCCTGGAGGGGCTGGACGGCATCACCGCGGCCGCGCTCTGGCACCGCCTGGCCGCCCGCTCCCCGCCCTTCCCGCTGCCGCTGGAGCCCGAGACGCAGCAGCTGCTCTGGGCCGCGCTCAGCGCCCAGCCCGACGTGCGCTTCTACCTCCTGCCCCGGCCGCGCCCGCCGCTCCGCCTGCACGACCGGTGAGGGCAGCGACCGGGCGGCCCCGGCCCCTTCCCGCCGGACAACCCGGGCCTGGTCGCTGGGCGAAACATGGGCTTGGTCGCCGGGCTAAACCAGGCCCGATTACCAGGCTAAATCCGGGCCTGGTCGCCGGGCTAAACCCGGCTTCATTGAGGGGCTAAACCCGGACCCATTGCCCGCTAAACCCGGCCTGGTTGCCGGGCTGCCCGTTCTCGCCCAGGCTTTGCTGCATCAGCACTTCGGTAGCCGGTGACAGCAGGCAGGGCCGAGGGTGGCTCTGAGCTGCTGGTCTGATGTTATAAAAAGAATTTTCACTGTTCGAGGGGTCAGGCATTGGCCTAGGTTGCCCAGGGAGGTGGTGGAGGCACAATGCCTGCCAGGAGGTGTTTAAGATCTGGCCCTGGGTGATGGGCTTTAGGGGTCACAGTGGTAGTGCTGATGGATTGCTGGATAATCTTCAAGGTCTCTTCCAATTTTGATGATTCTGTGATTTAGGAGACCTGTATATGGGTCCTAACTTGATTTCCATTCAAATGACTGCTTGCTGCTTAGGTACAGGCAAAATTTATATGTCCTGGTCAGCAGGGTGGATGTATCTGTCACTTTCCTTATCTATGAACTATACGTTTCTCTTATTCCTACCATATCTTTAACTTTTCAAAGATTAAATAGCGCATCTCCCTCCTTCTGCCTTCTGCAGTCTGCATGCTGAAAAGGTTTGGTCATGCTTGAGGAGTACAGTTCTCTTCGTATTTTTCCAGTTTGGAGGTTTCAAAGGAGCTTCATTTTCCCAGGATACTTCCTAGAGGTATCAGCATTGTTTGTGACTATCTTGTAGTTCTCCTTGCTTGGTTAAATATTGGCTCTTTGGTTTTATTTCAGATATGAAGAAATAGACCTTGAGACAGGAATATTGGAAACCAAAAGAGATCCTGTTTCTTCAGATGATATTTATCCTATCCACATGATTTTGGATAACAAAGATGGCATACAAGGTTCCTGCCAGTATTTTAAAGAGAGAGTAGATATCACTGATCAAATAAGGAAGAAGGATTTGCAGCCTTGTTATACTTACAAAGAAGCTGTTGAAAAGTGAGTCAAATCCTTATATCTGGCATTAAAATACTTCAAAGTTCTAAATCCTTGCTCCGTTTGTACAGATTATATCAAGAATGGTGTTTGTGGAGAGAAAGAGATTGATCTCTCTGTATTAATGGAGCCAATAACAATACATTACTTTTCCTTCTGTTTCTTAGATGGGGAGAGAAGTTAGTCATTGTTGCTTCCCAAGAGCAGCGTTACAGAGCTTTAATAGGCTGGGAGGGGGACCCTGACTTGAAACTCCCTGACTTTTCCTACTGCATTCTGGAGCGTTTGGGCCGAGCTCGGTGGCAGGGAGAGCTTCAGAGGGACCTTCACAGTGGGGCTTTCAAGTAAGTTTGTATCTTGCTCTGAGAATTAAATCCAAGGTTGTTTTTAAGTGCTCCTGTGAATATTTGAACTCTCATCTATGCTGTAGTGTTTCGTTCTTACTACCAGGAGTGCTCGGTTCTGGGAGCCTGTTTGGTAGAACTGTACTGGTCTCATCCTTGAGTTCATTATCCTTCCTGATACTTTCTCAGGGAGACAAAAATTTGTCTGGTGGGTCAATACACAGGTTTCTAATTTGTGGAAGTTCTTGCTTTTTCTAAATAACTTTTTCTTCAAATTTGGGATGGAAAAATGATCTTAATTTCCTTTTCTAAATTGCTGTCTGAGTATCTTACCCAAGTTCTGAAGGGATTCTTGGATGGCCATCTTTTGTCCACAGCATTTCCCAGTGTGACATCTCCTCCATTGAGTGGGAGCCTGAGTTACCAGCTCCCAAACTAGGCCATGTATTTTGTTGATGGAGGAGCATTACACACCTTCTTAGAGAACTACTGGATGTGTCCTGGAGTTCTGGAGGATATCAGCATTACTCTGAGGATTCACTGCTTTCAGGACATGAGTGGGTTGTAGCTTACACCTGGCGCTGTTTTTTGTCACTTAGGGAGCTCTTGGAGGTAACTAAGATGATGGGGACAGAGGGGAAAACTTCTATGGATGCTTTTCTGTCAGTTTGGTGGCCCAAGCCAGCTCACCAAGGAGGGAGATGAATCCCAGAGCTGTTCCAAGGAGGGCAGTGACTGCAGCATAGCTAGGAGTTAGAGAGGATGGAAAAGGAGGGCATGGGGACACAATGCTGATTCAACCCCCTTGTCAAACCATGTCATGACACTCTGTACCTAAAGGCTCTAGGTTAAAATCAGAGGTAATTCTGTTTAATTGGATTAACTATGAAAATAAATTTCACAGGTTTTCTAAATTGTGGCACTTCCTGACTCCTGAGTTTTGAGTCACTTTGAAAATTAGCACATGTCACTAAGGCTGTAGGTAGTATAGGTACAGTGTTCTGGGTACTGGATAATTAGAATTTGTTTGCAGGAGTTCCTATTCCTATAGATATCTTGCTGTCTTTTCTTTAGAGTGGATGCTGGAAAGCTTCATTATCACAGGAGAGTGTTGGACAGAAGTGGTCTGATAACGATGCAGTCCCACGTCATCCGGCTGCCGAGTGGAGCGCAGCAGTACTCAATTCTGCTACTCCTGACTCGCTTCCATGTTGATAGGTATGGTTTAAGGCTCTCCTGAGTACACTTCGACCTTTTACTGTGATGAGGGATTGTTATGTTGTCACAGAACCATCGAAGTTTCCTGGAATTGACGATTGCCAATTTATTCAGTCCTCTTCCAAGCGTCGGACATTTTAAAACTTGTCTTGGAGCTGTAAACAACAGGTTCTTCTAGTGCCTGTCACCTGCCTGCATAAACATAACTCTTCTTTTTGTAGCACTAATCATTCCATTAATTTTGACTGTTTTCACTTAAACACATTTCTAGCAGATTTTTTTGTTTTGTTTTCCTATCTTGTTTATGATTAGAACTTGTGCTTCTGTGGGTTGCCAGTGAAGTGACAGCTTGGGCTTAGTCATTGTTTCCTCATTGAGGTCTTTTCTTAGAGACAAATTATCTCATGTGCTATTCACAGGAGGAAAAGAAAACTAGAATTCCTAAGCCAGTCTGAGAACACTTAGCATGCTTTCTCTAGTGACTGACAGTTTCTAAAGCTACAACCCGTGTTTATGAAGTTATATGCATACTGATGTGTGAAATAATTATCTTTTTTGGTTAGGAGGAGCAAATATGATATTCTGATGGAGAAGCTCTCAAGTATGCTAAGTGCTCGTTCGAACCAGATGGAAACATTAGGAAACTTGAGGGAAGAATTGGTGAGATTCATTATTCTTTCAGATTCTCCCTCACTAGAATCTAGATGCTGAGTATTAAAGGCACTCATTCATACTACCTGCTTCTAAAGTTGCACAAAATTCTGGGCTAGGGTATCAAAAGAAGGATCTTAAAAACCTACCAGATTGAGCTGCTGTTAGTGTTTGTCATAGGGTAGCAGTTCTCTTCCAACCACAGCCTCAGAAATGTTTTGTCTATGGATGTCATCATGCAGTTCTTAGTTTTCCACTGCTGCTGTTTGTGTGGATGGCAGAGCTGGAGGGATACAACACACTCAGGAGCATTTCAGGTTCTGCACTAAAAGGCTTTTAAGTTTCTTATGGATATCCTATCCCAAAATACTGTGTTGTAAGAACAGGTGGTATAAATGCCTTTGATACCAATCAGCAGCAGGTGAAGCTTTTGGGCTGCAGTGACTTTTACCGTTTCTCTTTGCATCAGGGCCTTTGTGAGAGAACCTTCAAACGTCTCTATCAGTACATGATGAATGCTGGCCTGGCCAAGGTCGTGTCTGTCCCCTTGCAAGATATGAACCCCAATGGAGGACCCTACAAGACAAAGAAAGGTGACTGGATCAATAGTTTTGCTCTCTTTTTGTGTGATTATATTGATGCCATTCTATGAGCTTCATATCATAAATGAAAAGATGTGTAAGTAAAAAATCTGTCCATCCAATTATGTAGATAAATGTGCTACTAAAGTTGAAATGCTGCAGCCCACTTGAGTTAAGCGTTTGTTACAGATTTGTAAGGAATGAATGTCAGATACCAATGTAAGCTGTGGTCTTGGGACCTGATAAGATTGCTTAAGCCAGTACAGGGTAGGAACAAAGCAGTCTGCTGACCTTTCAGGTTGAAGTTAAATGACAAGTCAATGAACTTGACAAAAATATAGGTGGTTATGTTGCAAAGAAGAAATTAGTTAAAAAACAGACCATTCTTGGTTATGACTTTTCCTGAAAGCCATGAGAATGCAAAGCTTCTCTGAAAAGTTTCGTATCAAATTATGGATGTAAGGTCTTACAGCACTTGGAATTCACAGAAGAAAGAATATTCTGAGTTTGAAGGGAACTCCAAGGATCATTGAGCCCAGTTCATAGGAGAGTGGCCTATACTGGGGTCCAACCCACACCCTTGGCATTATTAGCTCTCACCAGATGAGCTGATACCAGGGTTGAGGTGAGATACCCAGAAACTGCTATCCAAAAAATCCACAGTCTGCTGAGGGGTGGTTTAATGCATAATCAGCTTTGAATGCCAATTTAGTTGGTTCACAAGGACTTCTGATAACTTCCAAACATGTAGTGGAAAGACAAGGAAGAGCAGGACTGCATGAGGAGAGGGAACAAAATAAAGCAACTGTTCTCAGAAAAAGATGCAGATAAAACTTGCACGGGGAAAAAACTACAAAAACTAATAATGGAAAGTATGAGGAGGGATAGTACCACCAATGGAATTAAAGCAATTTCTGAAGGAGATCTAGACCAAATCCTTAATCACAGAAAATCCTAAGAAGCTGATTTGCAGGGTTAAAAAGAAAATAGTTCTGAAAGATGAACAGTGTCTGTTTTAGAGATATAATGAACTGTTTATGAGGAAAAAAAAAATCTGATATGAACTAAACATTGCAAATTACATAGTCTTTGTGAATAGGAGTGATCTTAAAGGAGCAAGTGAAAGAGCCAATAAAGCCATGAAAAATTCCAGAAGACTAAAAAGAGTGTCGATTATGTGGAGTTGGATTAAGGCTCTTGATAAGACAAATTCCTTCAAATCTTTTAAGTCTGGGGAAAGGAAATTGTAAGGAAAGTGTATTCTGAACAAAGAGAAGCAGAGGCAAAAAGTAAGTACAGCATCAAGCATGGCTGAGAGAGAAATGACCCAGGTCTTTCAGGAGTGTTCTAATGAGTTGCAAACACTTGGAAATAAACACTTGGACAGCACTCATAAAAAACAGTTTATAGGCAGTAAAAGCATTTAACTTCCAATTAAGGTATTTACTTAGAAGACAAGAAAATACAAGTCCTCTTACAAACCTGGTGGCAGCCCCCAAGGCACAGTGGTCAGAGTTTTATGCTCTGTCAGAGATTGGCAGAACAGCAGCTGCATTTACTGCTTAAGTTTGTTGGGAAAAATGCCACTTGATGAATCTTTCACTTCAGTGATAATTCTGTCTTACAGATGTAAAAGCTGAAAATCCACAAAAATGCCTTTAAAACACTAGGTATTAAAGGAGGATGAATTAATAATAGCTGATTTTCAGCAGAGATCAAGATAGTTTAATCTCTGGAGTTATACAGGAAAGAAGATAGAAATATGTGGGACACACTGAGGGTGAAGCCAGAGCATCTGCTATGGGAAGAATATTATTGGGCAGCAGGAGCTAAAGGAAAAGGAATTGGTTTGTTTTAGGTGTTTTTTTTCCTGTGGGGGATTTTTTTGTTTGTTTTTTTCAAGTACTGCTTGCAGTGAAAATTAATGGGATGTAGAAATACAAAGGATATAAATAACAGAGCTTGCGACCCTACCAAAATGTCAGCGCTTAAATCCTAAGCAGCATCCTAGGGAAAGGATTCAGCTTGAGGCAAAATAATGGAATCATGTGGCCTGGAGCACAGTCACATGGTGAAGTGACTGGGGGTTAACTTTGTGTCAGCTGAGCATCAGTAACTGCTCAGATATATAAACACAAGATAAAATTCATCAGCTGAAACCGTAGTGTTTCCAACTAAAGCCTTCACCTGGCCTTTTCCCAGCAGTCTGTAGCAGAGGAGCAGGGATGGCTGGAGCTGTTCTCCCCACTGCTGCAGGATGAACTGGCTGCTGCTGCAGCAGCTGCTGAATCACTGCAACTTGCCGAGGTGGCAGTGTCCAGTAACCCAGTCCGGGTTACCACTGGTGTGAAGTGGTGAAGCAGGAGCTCAGTGACCCTGAGGAGGGCAGGAGCTCAGCTCTCCTGCAGCCATCTGTCCTCACTCTACCCTTTGCTGGGAGGTCCCGGTGAGTGGAGAGTTACCACAGCACAGCTGATGGACAGGAGCATGCTCAGATGTGGAATTAAATCATCTACAAGAATCTTGTGGCTGGTGGGCAGCAGTGAGTTCTGTCCTTGTAAAAAGGAATGGGTTTATACCCAGTGAGTGATCTCCCAGTCAAATATGTGTTCTCCAGGTGGAATTCTGGGGATCAGCACTTAATCCCTCTATTGATTAATTTATGCTGTGGATGTTTCTTCTACTGCACAGTCCTAGCGTTGGCACAGATGTGAAGGTTTGGAGCACCTCAAAAATTCACCTGACTGCCAGATTTATACAAAGGGAAAGGCTCTCGCTCTCCTAGAAATACCCATCTCTCTTTAGTCATTTGTTCCCCGTTGTACTGCTACTTCTTCATATTGCTGAAAGAAATACAATTGTTTAAAGCTGTGCACACCCCCTGCACTTTGTTAGGAGTTGTTGCTAACACTCATTTTTCACAGGGACCAATGTCATGGTCCGTTGCCTTAAACTGCTGAAGGAATTTCGGAAGAAAATGGAAGATTATCATGACGATGATGAAGAGATAATCACAAAAGTTGTTCAGCCTGTGGATATTGTTTGTGAGAGGGATATGCTCACCCAGGCTTATCAGCTAAGTAGGTGATTTTTTCCTTTTTTCTCACTTTTCCCCATTACCATCTTACTCTTTGTAGTATAAAAGAAATGTGTATATTGCAGGTGTTTTTACGTTCCGGTTGGTTTTGTATCAGAAAGTGTCAATTTTTCATAGCAAAATGAGCTTTATATCCAGATTAGACTGGAGGTGCTGCCACCTGTTAGCCCTTCCTGGAAGCTTAGCAGCTATTCCATACCACCCAGCAGAAACAGGATGTTGGGATGGGATGAGAAAAGATGAAGCAAACAGTTCCTTATTCTCCTATCTCTTTCCTTTCCAAATGGAGAAATTAATATCTAACTGTGGAAAACTGCCAGGGGAAAATAATCATCCATGCTTCTAATTTGAATCTGTCACCTCCATACCTCATTCTGCTGGGCACTGCTTCATGTAAAATTGTGGGTTATGACAGTATTTGGCTGAATATTTTATGTGTCTGTAAAACTATCTTTAGTTAGTGGGGAATCTTTAAGTTTAATATTCTGGCATATACTGTTGTTTGGGGAAATATTGATGTATATAGAAATATATATATATAAAAAATTCAATCAGATTATTTCCCTGAGATATTTTTTTGTTTTCCTTTCTGCAACAGTTGAAAGTAGAGGAACCAGAGGAATTTCTCAGGCAGAACTTCGCCTGGCTATGAATGTGGGGAAGCTGGAAGCCAGGATGCTCTGCCGTCTTCTGGAGAGGTACAAAGTTGTCAAGGTAAGGCTAAAATAAGATAATTCAGATACTTCTTGAAACTGAAGGTACAGTTTTGGTTACTCTGGGAATGACATTGTTAACCTTGAACATTAGAAACAGAGGTTTGTTTCAGAGATTTGAGAATGACAGTGGGAGAATCCTGGTAAGATTGAAAAGAGAATTCAGTTGATCAAAGGGTGTGTAAGGCAAGGGTTCAGTATTAGGATTGCAACCTGCTCTAATGAGAGCACTGAAGGATCTTCTCAAAGACCCTCTGTCCATGTAAAATCATTAATCTACTTGCCTTTTGAAAATACCAGGAAATTCTGGACCAAAACAGTTCTTCTCTAGGAGTTACGATGATTAAACTGCCTATTTCCAGATGTTTCCATTTTTTTTTTGTTTCACAAGACAAATCCAGCTGTCATGTCTTGCACACACCCAGTAGTCCCTTTCCACAAAGGCAGGATAATTGCCATCTTCCCTCAATGGAGAATCTTTTTTGAAAATCTTGTCATTTAATAAAAAGTTCTGTAGAGTTAAAAACAAACTGTATAAACCATTGGAAAAGCTATACATATTTTCCCCGGTCAGCTGTGAAAATGAAATCTTCCCTTACTGATTGGTGAAGTGTGTGAGGTTGTAGATCCTTGAAAGCTCCTGTTGGAGCAGACAGGGCAGCAGCACTTCCACTGAAGCCTGAGTCACTCAGAGAGCTGCAGTGCCCTTATTTCACAAACGTTTTTGTTTTGACACAAACACACTGTTTGTTCTTCCTCAGACTTTTTTCCATCCCACATACCGTGGAGTTTCATTCTAATACACTGGTAATGCAGATTTGTTTATTTTTCAGGCCCAGAATTCCTTTTGATTTCTCTGTGTGAAGGTTAGGCACATTTTGTTACTTAGAAAAAAAGAATAACGTGATATCTTTTGATGGAGGGGATAACACTGAGAACATTTTCCTACTGTTGATGCTGGAGAATTCTGATAGAATGGAGAATCAAGGTGATAAAATAACATTCCAACCATTTCCTTAGGGTTTTATGGAGGATGAAGGTCGGCAAAGGACAACAAAGTACATTTCCTACATTTTTGCAGAGGAGAGTGATTTAAACCGTCAGTTTGAGAGGGAGAAGGCCAGGAGTGAGCAGTTGGCTACAGTTACTTTGGCTCTGGTGCCAGAAGATTCCCCACCTGTGGAAGATGCATATCCTGGAGAAGAGGAGACTGTGGCCTCAGAATCTGACAATGAGGAAAAAGGGAAGGAGAGGAAGAAGAGGGGAAAAGTTCAAAAGGCCAGCTCTGGTTCTCCATTGAAATCACAGGTCCAAGATGATGTCCATCAGACAACACCAGCCAAAGGTAACTTGTGATTTGGAAATCTGGAGAACAACTTGCATTCTTCTTATGGATCATTTTGTTAAAGAACAAATAACATGTTGCTACCTTCCATTATGGTTTTTGGTCACATATTTATTTTTAAGCCTATTTGGTTATTTCCCTGCTTTTCCCCCGACTTGTTATGGTTTGGAACACCAAGTGTGGTAACCTCTGGAGATTCTCAGGGCTGAGGTGTGACTGGTGTCTGTGTCCCAGTGGTGGTTGTGCTGCCTCTCCTGACCCCATGCCATGTCTCCCCTTTTCCCTGAGCTCACACACTGTGCTCCTTGGATATTCTGGGTTGGGATGACTTGACCCACAGCCTTACTCACCTGAGCATTTTGTAACAAAAATGTCTTGTCTTCTGAAGTTAGTTACCTCATCTTCTGTAGTTATTTGTAACATCTTAGTGTGAAAGATACCAGGCTTTCAGGGACATATTTTAAAAAAATATGGTGGGGTTTTGGGGTTTTTTGTGTGGTTTTTTTTACCTATTTAGATGTTCCTACAACTTCTCTGATAAACTCCAGTGGAAGAGAGGCAATCTCTATTTTTCTATGTAGATTATCTTTGGAGTAATGCTAAATTCTTATTCTTCTTTGAGTCAGAAAAGTTATGTTTCTGGCAGGACTTGAGAATCTTTGAGCCAGAAACTGTCCTTTCTTCAAACAGCAGTTTCTGCATGTCTTCAGTTTCAGCCCTTCATGGCTTTCCAAGCTGTGAAAAGGTTTCTGCATGGAGAAAATTATTTGATGACAGAGAGTTCACATTTTTTTTTAACTTAACTTTTGGAGGCTGAATACAGTGTTTTATGGTCAGACCACTGCTTCCAGCAGGGCAGAATTTGTGAAATGTGTAGCAGAATGCTTTTAAGTGCAGCTACCTAGGTGGATGGGAGAATGTCTCTTAGAGAGAAAGCTGAACAGGGAGAGCAGAACAATTACAAGGCTTTTTGCTCTCAAACCAGGCTCAAAGCCAACAGCTGTGAAGTCTCAGGGGAAGAAGCAGCCTTCCCTTCAAATTCTTGAAGATCCTGAGGAGCTCCCAGACATTTCAGGGGATAATTCTACTTTGGAAACCTTAAAGCAGGAGTCCAGTGTTTCTACCTATGCTCATCCCACTGATGAAGATGGAGATGTGGCTGAGGTGGAGGAAGTCAGACTTGAAGATCCTAAGGTAAGATCACATGTCTTAATAGCTTCTTGTTGGTACAGCTGTCTGAGCTCTAAGTTTTGTGCTCTTATAGCAAGACTTCAAACTAGAGTTTCTGTATTTATTTATCAAATTGTTTGGGGTTTTTTTTTTATTAATTTCAAAGTACATTAATATTTTGGCTGCACTGCATTGTAGGTGTAAGTGAAAATTTTTCCAGGAGATAGGAGGATAGATATCCAAAATATGGTTCTGGGTTAGTTCCCTGGTGCTCTCCAAATTCTGTGTTGACTGATGCATGTCATAGCTTAATGCAGCACACAAGTGCTGCTTATCATCCACTGTCTGCCTTCTTGGAAAGGGGAGATAAGAGAGACTCTTCATCTGAGTAGTTTGTTATAAATAAATCCATCCAAACCGGGAATTGCTCAGCTGTTGCTGCGTGAGGAGCCCCGTTGGGCTGCAGTCACTGGCCGGTTGATGCCCCTTGAGTTGGTTTTGCTCTGCTGTGCTGTCCCCAGAAGCCCTGTGGCCCCAGGAAGGAGAAGCGCTCCAAGGCCGCAGCGCTGGAGAGGCCCCACGAGACCTACAGGCTGCTGAAGCGCCGCAACCTCATCGTGGAGGCCGTGCGGAACCTGCGCCTCATCGAGAGCCTCTTCACGTGAGCCAGCACAGCAGCACGGGGGAGGCTGGGCCCACCGTGGGCTCGGTCCTGTCTGCCTTTGCTCGTCCCTGCTGGCACCATTGCTGGAAGGATGGAGAGGGTGGCACAGGGAGGGTGTGGGGGGTTGGATCTTAGCCGGCTGTTCGGAAGCAGCAATAGTTCCATGCAGGTAATTGCCTGACAGTGCTTTCATTCATTGTATGTCTCGTAAATACAGATGAAAGAGCTTATTTATCCATTCATGGTATGGCAGACTTGGGGCCACGTTGTAAGGTACAGCGCTTCCCTGCTGCAGGATTCTTGAGTCTGCATCAGTTTTATCTCTGCATGCTTGCAAAACCTGCTCATGTGCTATTCTGTGTGGACTGGAGAGACTCAGGTCTTCATGTCACTCATCACTGGTCACTGGCATCCTAGCAGGGCCCTCAAAGTTTGCTCTTCAGTGCAGTTTTATGTGGTGTGCTTATATGTCTTCTCCTGACACCTTATCTGAGCTGGGGATACTTCCCTAAATGTTATATCTTTCAGCCCTTTAAGATTTCACCTCTGAAAAGAAATGGAAATTCCTCTGCTCTGCTGAATCCTAAATTGGCAGTACTGTGTTGTCACAAGTAGGATTGCACCATCCATCTTCTGTGTCAGCACAGAAGATCCTGGCATGTCAGTATACCTAGGGCTGCTTGCTGTAGGAATTTAGTCAGAAATCATGGTCTTACTCTCCTCTGGTCTGAGAATTTTGAAACCTGTCACCTTGTTTAATTGCAGAGCGTTATAAAATTAGAGCCTCATCTGGCACCAGCCTCATCAGTGATTGACTGAGTCACATCCAAGCACAGGCTTGGAAGATATTTCAGGTCTCTGCTGTCCCTTCAGTGCTGCCAGCAGGTTCCTCACAGGTTCCTCAGAATCAGTGGAAGTTCTGTCCCTCCCCAGTCTATGCCAAGGAAATTTACTGGTGTTTGCTTTCCATTTGTTAATTACCGGGATGCGGTAATCTTTCAGGACAGTTGAAGTCCATGTGTACGTTCAGTTAGTGCTTCATTCCCTTATTATCTTCCAGGTGTTTTTCAGAATTCATTCCCTAGGACTGAAAGAGCCCAGATTTAGGGCCTGGGACATTTGTGGGAAAGTGGATGGGAACAGCCATGGGGAGAGTAAAGGTGTGAGCACACCCCTGCCAACTGTGGCAAGGGAAGAAGGGAGACGGGAGCTGGCTTCATGTGGTGGGATGTGTGTGTCTGTATCTATGCTGTGAATGCAGGAGTTGTTTCTGTGCTCTGAAACCACTGAGTAAACCCTTTCTGCCTCAAGCTGAACTGAGCTCACAACTGCAAGAACTGACTGCACTTGTTAAATCATCACCTAAAAAAGCTGTAGGTTCTCCTGACCTTAGGGAGGCTGCATCTGTAATTCCACTGTAGCCGTGCACAGGGGAATCAGGCATTGAGAATTTGCTGTCGTCAGAACAGCAGTTCTCCCCTGACAAAGAAGAGCTTGAGCACAAAGGAAATAGAGTTGAAATGTAAAGCAAAGTTCCCAACTGTCTCCAGCAAAAGGGAACAGGCAGCAGGGACTGTTAGAAGTAGGAAAAGAAATGGCCATTCACCCCACATCCTCTAACAAACCACTTAGGCAGCAGTTTGGAGCATTGCTGGCCTTCAAATGCAAGGTATCTTTGGCATCTTTTAGACTTCAGAAGATGGTCATGGATCAAGAGAAGCAAGAAGGTGTCTCCACCAAGTGCTGCAAGAAGTCCATCGTGCGGCTGGTGCAGAGGCTGGCGCGGGACGGGCTCCTCAGGCTCTACCGCACCACGGTCATCCAGGATGGCATCAGCAAAAAGGTGACAGCACAGGCACAGCCTTCATCTCATCTCTCACAGTGCCCTGGGCCTTTTTGCTGGAATGCATGGGTGACTTCACTTCTTGGAGCAGAACCCACAGTGGAGCTACCCAGAAGCTTCATGTCAAACTAAGCCACTGTGAGAACCAGATCACTGCTTTCCATTATTGGGGTGCAGATAATTGAGACCAAGGAATAGGCCAGAGATCAAAGTCTCTGGATCTCCCTTCTGAGGGGTTCTGTTGCTTATCAGTTCTGTGGTTCGTGGTTCTCTCCCTTCACTGCCAGGCTGCACCAAAAATCTATTTAAACCCCTTTTGAAAGCCAAGGGTGTGAAAAATCCTAAGGGAGCTTCTGAGTTGAAATTTATAGAACGTGATTTTTTACTTTAGAACAAAAATCCACTGTTAGTCAGGTTTATGAAGTCAGATGTCTGTGGTTGTAGAGCTGAGACTTGTCACTTACTCTAGTGTGAAATGCTCATAACCAGGGAATTGAATCCACTGAAAATTACCTGCTGCATAATTAGTGTAGGGCACACACGAAATCTTACCAATCTGAATTGTGTGTGCTTTCAGCAGCAATATGTGTTAGCTTGGCTTTACGCCTAATGAGCTCTGGCTTTTCATTTATCCCTCACAGCTTAATATTTACAAGTCAAAGTATTTGTTTCTCAAATATTTCAGCTTTTAAAAACCCAAACCCCCACACTTGTATAAATGTCATTAGCCGTTTATTGGTGCAGAGACCACGTACTTTGACCTCTTGTTTAATACAAAGTAGCAACAGGAGTTTTCACCCAAAAGTGTTGATGTTCTGTGAACTATTAAAACCATCATAGGATTCATCCATTGTGCCTACTGCTAATTAACTGTTAATCTCAGGTAATTTATGCAGCTGATTAAGAGCCAATATCTCCATGAACACCTTTTGTTTGTGTTGTGCTGCTGTGAGCAGGTGGAGTTCGTTGTGCACCCCTCAGTGAGTCCCAGTGATCCCCTGGTGAAAAGCGCCATCGAGCAGGTGCGGTTCCGCATCTCCAACTCCAGCACTGCAAACAGGCAAGTCAGGGGTACCTGGGGTGCCCTGGGGGAACTTGTCTTACCTAGGATGTGCAATAATATGCAGGGCAAATAAGCACAAGGTAAGCAAAAATCCCCGAACAACCAACCTCTTCTTTAGCAACAGAGGAATGGAAGCACGAAGCTGAGTCTTCTCCTGGAATCTCCTGAAGTCAGGGAAGAACAGGAATTGAACTCTGCTTTTTTTTTACCTAAGTGCTGTGTGGTTTTACTGCAGGATTAAAGTCCCCCAGACACCAACATCCCAGGACCATGGTGAGGATGAAAACCAAGGGCAAGAGGCAGTTCCTGATTCAGGAAAAATGCAAGAAAGCTCATGTAAAGGTGATAATAATCGGGCAGGAAAAACTGATGAAAAAATGGGCATAACACAGCTCAAGAACTATCACCCTGTTACAGGTACGGCCAACTTTGGAGTTTCTGTCATCCTTCACCTTCCCATTTATTATTAATAGTAATTGTCAGATGTCTCCTGAGATACAAATGGGATTTTCTCCACCTACAGAAATAAAATTTGATTTATATGAAACCAGTCTAACTTATCCAATGTTTTATTAGCTGCTTATGTTTTTTACAATTGAGAACTGGAGCGTTTATATTTGCTACTACTTCTTTACTATTTGTAACTTACATTTACTTTCAACAGCCCATCTTTCCTTCCAGTTTTCTTCGTATTAGTTGGAGCTGTTTCTTCTGCTCTAATCCTCTTTTTATTTCTATTTGGTCTTTAATCTTCCCTCCCAGTTCCAGGACTTGGACGTTCTCTTGGCTTTCTTCCCAAAATGCCCCGTTTAAGAATGGTTCACATGTTCCTCTGGTACTTAATTTATGGACACCCTTTAAATGAAACACGGCAAAGAGGAGGTAGTGATGGTGAGAAAACACAAGGGCTGGATGAGAATGCAGCTGTAATTGAAGCACAACCAGATGGGACCTTAGAAATTGTGACAACTGTGGTGAATCCTGAGACCTCTGCACAGGAGACTGAAGTAGATCTGTCTAATCAAACAGGTAAGAAGTGGCACATCCTGACTTTACTACAGACCCTACCATGGTTCAACACTGATAAAAGTCTACTTCAGAAAGGTTTGAAAATCTAGGGTTTAGAGAATTTTGAGGTCATTCGAGATTTTCAGACTGTGAGCTGCCAGTTGTGTTGTGCTTGAGCACTGACAGTGGAGCTCTTGGTGCGAGTGTGGGGTTTGGTGTGTCTGAGCCAGGGCTCTTGTTGGCAGTGTACGTGGACGACTCGTCGTGGATGCGCTATATCCCTCCCCTCCCCGTGCACAGGGAGTTTGGCTTTGGATGGGCTCTCGTCAGTGACGTTCTCCTCTGCTTGCCTCTCTCAGTCTTTGTTCAGATCGTACAAGTCAGCTACAAGGTACGGTGCTCTTTTGTTTTCCTTCAAAGTCTGATTGTGTCAGCTGTACCTTAGGCTGGAACAAATATCCCTTTATCTGTTTTTGCAAAACTAGACCCTGGAGAGGAGAGGAGACTCTTCAGTGATTTACAGAAAAAGTAGTTGCTTTCACAGGCTTACTGAAAAAAAAAAAAAGTATAGCCCTGTAGTACTGCAAATTCTTAAGCTACTATTTTGCCAAGAGCTTTTTATAATCTCACTGAATCCTCTGCTTCATTGATTAGCAAGAATAATGTTTAAGCATTTTACAAAAGCGGTAAGGTTTGCTTAGAAAATATTTTAGTAGGCAATTCTGGTAGCAAAGCTTTATACTTGAGGGGATAGTTACATTTCACATTTAGATTATCTTCTAAAATAATTCTAGGTGGAAGGTCTGGAAGATTTTTTAAATGATCCACTAAAAAAGCACACTCTGATCAGATTTCTTCCAAGGCCAGTCCGACAGCAGCTCCTCTACAAAAGGTAAGCAGTTGAGTCAAAATAAGTGGCCCTAGAGAGGAACCAGCAGTGGCTGATTGTTTTCTCAGTTATTTCCTCTTTGTGTCAAAGAGAACTGTGGCAGTTAAGACAAGGATCATCAATCCTTAAAGGATAGTGTGCCAAACTGTATTTTTCTCTCCCAAATAGAAGGTAATAAGAAACTAATAAACAATATTCATGTATGCTGTCAGGCAGTGCTTGAGAGCTGGGAGGTTCTGTCCTTCATAACTCATCAGCAGGATGTTGCTTCTGTATAAAACACACTCCTGACTGCTGCTAAATTCAGAATTTAATAGGGCCTAAGTGTTGCTGTCCTTCATAAATTATTCCAGAGGTGCCACATTTCCTAGCTCCTGCCTCGCACACATTCACTTCCTCCTCATACTCTCTGTGGCATGTCTGCCATGGTTTGCCATTTCTTTTCCAGGAGATGTAAAACTTGAGATTGGACTGAAGAAAGGAAAGTGATTTGAATGTATGGAATCAAGGGCACCATGTTAGTTTTCCCCAGAAAGTCACTGCTGAGACTTTGTGAATGGTTGGAGGTTTATATGTCGTTTTCCAAACCTGCAAATGTGCCTTTGGTGAGGGAACAGGGCTGGGTAGTATCAGCTGCCAAGGCTCGTGGGGAGCCCAGGTTTGCAATTCCAAACCTATTGCTAAATCTTAGAAATTAGAAACGGGATAGATGGCATTTTCTGCAATATGCAGGCTCCATCTGATGGGTTGATGCAAAACAATATGACACATAACCAAGCTGTCACTTCAGCCTCCATTCACTAAAACTTCTAACTGAGCCAAATTTCTAGGATTGGTCTTTCTGACCTCCAGAGAAAACTCCTGCCAAAATACAACTCCCATTTAACCGCATTTAATTAGATCTTAGTGAAGTTAAATGTGGGCAAAGCTAATTTTTTACAAACTGTCCCAGAAACTAAATCTTGCAGGAGGTTCCTGCAACTGCCAGAATTTTGCCATAGATGTAGGTGTGCAGGATGGAAAATGCTGCACTTTTTGCTCTGCCAAAGCTTTGAGCAACTGAAAGCAGTTTCTTGGAGCAGTATTTTAAACAACCTGTACTCCAAGAATCACTGCCCAGCTCTTCATACATACACATATGAAGGTCTGTACTTAGCAGTCATGTTTTCTTACTCCTGTCTTCTTTACATAACATGAAATTGTCTGCAGATCTGCTGTTGACCATATTTAATTCATTTTTACATATGTTGTTTCCGGCTAATTTTCTTTTTTGCTAGCAAAATTTTGCTTAGTATTTGGCAAAAATATTTGGTTTGTGATTTTAGGAAAGGAAATTTGGACCCTTGAGTCATTATATGTTTTCCATGGGCTGATAATTCAAGCAAAAATACCACTTCAGAAATTCTGTAACTCGGTGGTTTGCTGAAAGGTCAGGTTGCTGCATGAAAATGTTGGGTTTTCTGGTATCACGCATTCTGTTTTCATGAGTGCTAATTGTAACACTCCTACCATTGCTACAGGAGGTACATCTTCTCAGTGGTAGAAAACCTTCAGAGATTATGTTACATGGGACTGCTGCAGTTTGGCCCAACAGAGAAGTTTCAAGACAAAGACCAGGTAATTAAAAAAAAAAAATTTAAAAGGCAGTTACTCTTCATGAATTTTTCAAGATCTGGGGTTCATAATTACCTTAAATGAAGTACTGATGTTTTAGATATATGTGCAAACCTCCAGATCCAAGTGACACTGTAAGTTGGGCAGATAATTTTTCACCTCTTTCTCTGGAAGGGAGCTACTCAATTGTATAATGTTGAACACTGCACACAATAATGATCCAGGAGGTCCCAGACTGGCAAGACTTGATGAAAAATGTGTATGACACATTCTTTTCCATCAAGGTGTTAAGCTTGGATGTCTAACACAGATTAAAGGCACTGATCAGAGTAAAATAATGAAATTCATATGCATCTTTTTAGATAGAGAGCACCTGCAAATGAGAAAGCAGACAAGATTTTATGAGGATAAGAAAGGTAATGAGGTAATGTCCCAAACACATCCGTGCAAATCCCAAGTGAGGACTTGCAGGAAATAGCCACTCTCTGGAAATTTGGAATATCCTGTGCACAAGGGTGAAAAGAAACTTTTCTAAATCTAGAAAGGAAATTTCTGGATTGCTGTCAGGGGAATTTGGGAGTGCAGTGCAATAGCGTGGGAGCGGGTGTGGCCTGTGTCAGAGCAATGGCTAAAACCAGCAAAGACAGAGAGTGTCCAGTCCTAACCTAGCTGCTGTGTCCTGCTGATTAGGCAGTTTCAGTGGTGTTTGCAGCCTGAGCTGTGCTGTGTCTGGCAGGTGTTTGTGTACATGAAGAGAAATGCTGTGATTGTGGACACCACCATCTGTGACCTGCACTACAACCTGGCCCAGAGCAGCCGCCCCTTTGAGCGGCGCTGGTACGTGCTCAACACCCTGCAGGACGTGGAGAACTTCTGGTTTGATCTGCAGTGTGTCTGCCTGAACACACCCCTGGGTATGGCACAGTTGGACCTCTTGAGCACCCTCACTGCCCATTCTGGGCACACCACAATTCCTCTTCCCTGCCTAAAACTTGAGCCAGGCTCTATTTTTTCATTTATACTGTTTTGGAATGTTGTCCTGTGCATCACAGCAAAAAAAAAAAACAACCGAGTTGGGAGCTGTGTCCATATAATTCTGTGAAGTTGTGATGCACTTGTGTTCATGGCAAAGCGTTGCTGCCCTGGTGGAAGTACCAAAGTTGACAGTAGCCCTTCTCTGGGAGAAGCAGGCGCGTTGTATTGAGAAGGGGTAAAAATGGCAATACTACGTGGGAGCAGTGGCGCAGGGTGGATTGAAGGTAAGTTGCATTCTGAGTTGTCAGGCTGAGAGTGAAACCCCTTTGCCTGCCCAGGCGTTGTCCGCTGTCCTCGGACGAAGAGGAGCAGCCCTGCAGGGGAGGAGACCGCCCTGGACGCGGAAAAGGAGCAGGAGTCAGCAGTGAACAAACACAACCTGGAGCGGAAGTGTGCCATGCTGGAATACACCACGTAGGTCACCTTGGCCCCTGCGAGCTGCTTGAGCAGGGCAGGCAAGAGCTGTTCAGGTGTTGAGGATGTTACTCAATAGCAAAAGCACTTGAGGCTCGAGCATCTCAGCTGGGAGCGTGAAGCATCTCTGTGGAGTTCAGAGGTGAAGTGAGTCAAAGGAGGTGTAGTTCTGTTTCATGTTCCAGATAACTCGGCTGCCAAGCAGGTTGTTGTGCTGGAGGGATGGGATGAACAGGTTGGGATTTCCTTCCAGAGCAGTACAGGTGTGTGTGTTGCAAGAGTCCTGAGGAGAGCAGAGTTGGGAGGGAGGGAATGCTTCCCAAGTACAGTGAATACCAGGAATAACCAGTATAAAGGTTCTCTGTTCCTGTGCTTTATATCATGGTGTCTCAAGTATGTTCAGCAGCTCCCCAGTGCCACATCATGAATCCTGTCCCTTTGTGCTGCACTTGGCTGTAATTGATTGCAGATTAATTTCTAATGTGCACTGGTGATCTCTGGAGCATTTAATCTTCTGCCTAATCACACCCAGAATACCTGGGAGGGTTGCATGCTCACTACCTGTGACAGCCATGCAGAACCTCAGCTAAATTCTTTATATTGTGTTGTGCACTGTGGTTTAGCCCTGTCAATATTCTATTCTGTTTCAATGAACATTCTGTTTAAAAGTATTTTCAGTTAGTTCCATGTTGCAGGTAGATATATCAAGTTATCTTAAAAAAGAAATAATGGATTTGAGGGTGCCAATTCCACTGATCCTTGCCCAAACTTCTGCATGTGGTCTCTCTGTGTGTCAGTAAATCTTTGGATATCTGGTGTTTACATGCAGTTAGGCTGGGCATGACTGTGACATCTTTAAGAAAGAAACAGTTTGGGGATGTAACTGATGGTGTAATATTACCCCCTCAACTGGGAGGGGAGAGTTCTGCACATTGCACACACACCAGTTAAGAGCACTGAGAAGGAATCTGTACAAAATATTTCCTGTGGGTTTTGTTCCTCTTGCTGGCAGAGGCAGCAGAGAGGTGGTTGATGATGGATCCATCCCTGGAGATGGGCTGGGAGCTGCAGGTCTGGATTCCAGCTTTTATGGGCATCTGAAACGCAATTGGATCTGGACAAGCTACATCATCAACAAGACCAGGAAGGTGAGTATTTTAAAATTTAGACACTGTAGTGACTTCTCCACATTTTGGTGTTCTTAAGGTTGATGTACTGACACCAAATTCTTAGTGTTTGCATGCTCTCAGTAGGGGTTTGCAGCACTGGAACAAAATGAGTGCCAGATGTTCACAAATCTTGGTGCTGAAGTGAATGAAAGAACTGGACATAAATTTTATTTGAAAACTGAATTTCACAATGAGTTTGTTTATACATTCAACCAAAGGAGAAATACTTCAATGAGCGAGCAGTTCACACTACTCACTCAGTGATTCCTCTTGCCTTTCTGGAAAAAAAAAAAATTTTTTCCAAAAAATTCCAATTCTGGAATGTAGAATTGTCAGACAAAAAGCAAAACATCCAAAACAAGGAAGAAAATAAAAACAAAAAAAAATAGATATCCAAACACGTGCAAATCAGAATTCTGGGTAATGTCCTGTCTCTGGTGGAAGCTTGTAAGAGTAAGGGATATTTCCTCAGAATGGTCTCCCAGCTGTCTGCAGTTTTGGCTCAAGGCCATTCTAAATCTGGGGCTGATGTTTCAAAGCAGTAATAGCTTTTTTCTTTTAGCATTAATTTGTCTGGTTTTTGAGCATATGTAAGTCCTTGCTATCCCCAGCCTCCTGTGGCAAAGTGTTTCAAATTCCTGCTGTGTGCCACCACTTCCTTTTGATGCTGTAAGCTCCCCAGTAATTGTAGAACTAAGGGAAGCTGTGAAAAATACATTCTTCGTTACTCTTACTGTTTCACTGGATTTTTGTAAACATCTCTCATGTCTCTCATATTCATCTCCTTTTTTTAACAACACTGATATCTACTATTCCCATCATGGAACTGTGCTGTTTTTAATCATTCTTGTTGCCTTTATTTTAACCCGTGATAGTTCTACCTGTCTTTTTTAAGGTGGAAATACAATCTGAGAGTGCTTTAAGGTTGTGGCCAAGCACAGATTTTTACAGCTGCTTAGTGTTGCTTCACTTCCCTAAGAATTCCATACATTTCTCTTGCTTTTTCACCATCACCAGGCACTGAGCAGGAGCTTTCACAGCTTGTGAAATTACTCTCCCCTAAGCAGTGCACAAATCAGAGCCTATCAGTGGATGTAAAATTAGAGTTGCTAATTTATTTCCCTCAGGCAGGATCATTTCACTCTTAATTCCGTCTGCTGCTCCGTCACTTCATTGTTGAGCAGTAACACAACCTCCAGCAGCTCTTTGGTCTCTGCTTTCCTCTCCACATCTTGTGACCAACTCCTCACAAGAGAAATGGGTTTAGCAGAGAATGGTAAAACTCCCAATAGATTGCAGTTGGTTCAGGCTCAGATTTAGGATGGGCAGAATGTGCTATAGGAGGCATTTACTCAGTGTTTGTGTTCGCACTTTGGTTTTGTGCTTCTCAGAAGTTCCTTTGAAAAGTAAAATGCTTTGGAAAAATACTGTTTTACAGCAAACTCTGCTCAGCCTCTGTAGCCAAATTAAAGAATTCAGCATTTCTTTTCCAGTAATTACTGCTTTTAAACTTGAGGAGATTTCTAACCTTCACAGTCTAGTGGTCATTCCAGTGTGATTTAAGAAAATCTCTGGAGCCATTCTAATGTGTGGTAGTAATAATACAAATGAGTTCTTTCCTATAGCCAGGGACCTTTTCCTTCAAAACGAAAATTTATTTCTGACACTACTCAGATTGTAAAGTAGGTTGTTGTTAAAACCAGTGCACCCCTTTTGCATGTCACCTTTTTTAAAGTTGTGTTGTCTTAGGAAAATACAGTTCCTGAAAATGGACTGACAGCAAGACTCCAAACCTTCCTCACCAAACACCCCCTGCAACTCAGTACTGGAGGTAAGGACTGAGACTGTGCCACAGCTCCTCCTGCCTTTGTCAAGCCCAGCATGAGGGGTGTGGGTTGTTTTTGTCTCCTTCCAGTAATTCAGGATGCTCTTGGGGCAGTAAAACAGATAAATGATTTCATTCCCTATTACTGGCTATATGGAACAATAATTTTTTATCTAGTATTGATGACATGGGATGGTCCTGTCTCCTTACAATGATCTAGGATCCTTCTGGGCTGTAAAACAGATGCGTAAATAACTTCTTATAGAATAATAATTTCTGTCCTTTTTAATTTCTGATGTGCAGTTTGCAGAAAGTCCAGAGAGGCCAGTGTTTTGTAGCACTGTTATCCAGCCTAATGTTTGAGCTAAGGAGGAGAAAATGCTTCAGGTTGAATGTAAAACCTCAGCTCTGTTCCCTTGTGTTTGTGCTGTAACTAGACTTAATTACTTGATGATGCCTCATTAATGTAGGAATTTATTCTGTGAGCTGCTGAGAAGGGGTATGAAATGACAGGACTAACAAAGAGCAATTCTGAGAGGGCATCCGACTTTTAACGTACTGAAATTTGTCATTTGGTCTGTATACCTTAACATTGTAGAATGTCATTGCTATACAGCTCCAGTGCTGTAAATATGTGTCATTTTAGGTAACAAAATTAATATTTTGGGAGGAGCAAAGGTAGGATCAGAGTCACTTATCCAGAAAGAGGAATGCATTGAAATAACTAAAGAACCGACCCAGGATCGAACAAGACGAGTGAGAGGTGGAAAAAGCCAGAAGAGAAAGAGGCTTAGGAAAGATGTTGGAAAGAAGACAAAGAAGAAAAAGAAAGGTAAGAAACAGGAAAAAGCAGCATTCTTTACTATGCCCAGGCCTGCAGGAAGCTGCTTTGGAAAAGAGGGTGTGGCACAGGGCAGCTTTGTGGCCGTGTCTGTGGGTTGTCTCAGCCGGTGGGGAGGCGCAGGTGTCCTGGGGGGAAGCAGCAGCACGTTGTGCCCATGAGCTATGTGTGAGCCACGGCTGCCCAGGCTGGAGGAATCCTCATGGAGTCTATGCCAGAGTGGCTCCCTGCAATCCTTTATCAGCTCTTGATAGCTGGCTTGAAGATTCCACATGGAATGATGCTCTGGGCTGTCAGTTTGCCAATTAAAGTGTTCGTTTTCTCATGCCTGGGAGAGCTGTTGCTGCATTTCACTTTTAGACCGCAACTTCCTTCCCTGCTCGTCTCTCATTCTTACAAACTTGAACTGGTGCTGAGCCTGTGACAGAAGTTTGAGTTAATCAGGATATAAAGTGCTGAGATAAATGTCTTTATTGTTTCCCTGGCTTTGTCAGAAGAGGATTCTGCAGACAAAAGCAAACGGCTGCGCTACCACGACAAGGCTGACCAGAGTGCCCTGCTGAGGATGACGCGGCTGCGCGTGACCTGGACGGTGCAGGAGGACAGCCTGCTCATGCTCTGCAGGATTGCCAGCCACGTGCTCAACGCCAAGGTGCTGAGCACACCCGGAGCACGGAGCTGCTGGGTGCTGCACCCACGTTTCACCAGCCAGGACTTCATCCTGCTCTCCTCGTGTGTGCACGCACAGCGAGGTTTAACTGCAGACTCTCCTGTTCCTCCTGCAGGTGAAAGGGCCCTTTGTGCCCTGGCAGGTGGTGAGGGACCTCATGCACTCCAGCTTCGAGGAGTCCCTGGATAAAACCTCCCATTCCGTGGGACGGAGAGCCCGCTACATTGTCAGAAACCCACAGACCTACCTCAATTACAAGTAAGAAGTTTTCTGTGTTCTAGATACTGGCTAACTTCTCCCGAAGGGACATGGTCCTCCTGTGTATTTCTTTCATTTCGTGTCACTTAAAAATTTCGTCTTGTTTGCACCCTGCTGCTGTCATATCTGTCTTGAACTGGGAAAGTTTCAGCTCTGAGCAACACCTTCAACTGTATCTCTTGCAGAGTTTGCCTTGCTGAGGTTTATCAAGATAAAGCCCTCATTGATGATTTCATGAATAGAGAAAATAATTATGAAGATCCACAGGTAGGAGGGAAGTATTCCAGAAGTTCATAGGGTACTTTATGCTGTTTGGATTGCTGAGTACTTGCACTGTGATTTCATGTCTTTTTCTCTCCCTTGAACCTTTAGCTATTTTAAAAATAGCGTCATTGTAAAAATGCAGCATCATTATAAAAATGCAGCATCATTGCTGGTTTGGGAGCAAAGTGGACACAGGGCAGCTTTCCAAAGGCACAGAAACAGCTATGCAAAAGCCATTGTGTTTTCAGTGTGCTTGTTTATAAAGATCCACGGCTAAACACCTCTATCTGCTGATTCTTTTTTTATCATTTCAGCCACATTGTTATCTGAGCAAGAAAACATTTCTGCTCTGTAATTTCTAATTTTTATTCCAGTTGTGCATTGAACTGTCACCTTAGCTTCTGTGGATGAGTGCAGGAACACAAGCAAATTTTATAAGGCTTGATTTGGGCAGCCAAAAGACTTTATTTCTTTTTTTTTTCCATTTAAATGAACCATTATTTCAAATTGGTAAGTTGTTTACACTTTCAGTGCAAACAATTCCATTCTGATTTTCAGAATTTTTTCAGAACTGGGACGGTGTCACAGCAAGGTTATTTTTATCTAGGAATGACAACTCATACCAGTGTCAGAAAAGCCCATCAGTTCTGTTGTTAGATTCACGTTGTTTAAAGGAAGAGCAGTTGTTCATTGGTGAGACATCACTGAAACAGATATGTGTCCCCATCCCCAATGTCTGTCTTCGGAAGCAAATAGGAACTCGTTTCCAGAGAACATTCCTCTGATGTAACAGGTGTTCTCCAAGCCATGATTGTGCAAACAGACTTCATGGAGAACATGGAAAAGCCTGCAGGGCTTGAGCAGAAGCTTAAACATAGCTCTAGCAAGATATCTTGCTGTTAATTCAGGAAATTGTCTTAGAACATATGTTCATGGTGCTTGGCTTGTAGCTGTGAGCTGATTACAGATGGAACCTGCAACTGTTCACTGAATCAGCAAACACACACTGCACGAGCTTTTCCCTGCCTTGCCTTGGCTGTTGGACTGCTTCTGACTTCAGAATTCACCTATTGCTGCAAGAATTTTCATGCACACTTTAAAAGTAGAGGAGGGATTTTTCCCACTCTAAGAAATTAAGGTTGATGACATTTCTGTCTCCTCTTTTCAAAGGTTTGTGCAAACGAGTTTAAAGAATTCGTGGAAAGACTGAAAGAAAAATTCAGTTCGACCCTGGGGAATCCCAAACTGGAGATTCCTGACACTCTGGAGGAACTCTTTTCCAGGTATTTTAATTGTGGTGCTTTTGGCTCTGCACATGGGGTGAGGCAGTGAGAGGGGACAGCAGTTCAGAGCAGGTCTCTCCTCTGGGCATGATTTACACCCTCTGTACTTGTACCCTTAGTAAGAAAAGAAGTTTTACTAAATAAAACCAACAGTGTTTCTTTCATATCCACACTTCCTAAATACATATAAGTGATTTTCAGTTATTTGCACGATTTTGCTGATTTCAAACCATTCTTATTGCTAAATAAGTCTTTTAAACCAGAAATTCACTACAGCACATTTTCCTAAATTGTCAAGTCCTCAGCCTTGGTGTTAGAGATGTTGCTACCCGGGTGTAACTTTTCATTGCAATAGAAATCTAGCATTGTCCAGAATAACTGGCTCCATTTTCTATCACAATTTGTAGCTGGTTGCTCAGCTAAATCATCTCAGTGCTGCTGAAAGTATTGATAAGGAAGAGCACTCAGCCTTGTGCAGCATTCTCCAGCTCCAGGTCGTTAAGCTTTTTCATGATGATTAACACTTGAAGAGCAGTGTGGAAAAATTGTGTCTCAGACCATTTTATGATAATAAATTTAGCACCTTTGTGATTTTTCTTATTTTGGGAAGAGCTGTGCATTACAGCAAAAGTGCTTCTGGTGGTAACTGGAAGTCCAAAACCTCAATAAAATGACAAATCCTTTCAGTGCTGGACCTGTCTCCTGGCCATTGTTTTATCTCCTTGTCAACACATTTTTCAGTGGAGATGGATCTGAACAGTTCTTTTCCTGTCTGAACCTTGTGCTGAGGGGTGCTGGAGCAGACAGTCCCCTGGGCTGGCCCAGCACTTGCCTCCTTAGCAGCTGTGCTCATCAGCCTCTGGGCTTCATGGCTAATGCAAAATCACAGAAAATCACAGAAAATCTGGTTCTGGTGTTCTCCTTTCCTTTCCCTTAACTAGATTTCGAGTCCTGGCAATCGGAGAAGACACAAATCAAGGCACAAAAGAGGATAATCTGAGCAGGTGAGTAGCAGTAGCACCATTTTCCTCATTTGGTCCAGGCCACATCAGCCCCTCCTATCTGTGGAAGTCATTTAAAGAGTGTCCTAATTCAGTGTTTTCATCTATTTGTTGCAGTGTATAAATTTATTAACTGAAAAATACTTTGACAAGACTGTAGGGACCTCTGCCATAGATTTGGTAGATAAAATGATAACAGAGATGACCTCAAAATAATTTTATCACTGGGACAACAGTGTACATTTCCTATGTGGGTGTTGTATCTTAAGAAGAGGAGATGTTATCAGGGAGAACTTGGTGTCAGGTTATCTGGACTGATCCAGAAATTCAGGGTGGAAGGTGAGGGAAAATGTAACAGATTCCTTTACATGAATGATCCTCAGCTGTAGGAACTCGTGCCTCTGTGCTTCTATTTCAGATGCAGGTGGTAGAGTTTATAGATTTTTGTGCTGGTTTAATGGGTACCTCGTATTCAAATATCACCAGGAATAAATATTTTTCTCTTCTTTGTTTTTTCTTTCAGTATTTATGATATTCATTTTCTGGTGCTGCAGAATCTGATTCAGAGCACACTGGCACTCTCAGATCACCAGATGGAATCTTGCCAGTCATTTCAGGTACAGTGTGTGGATTAAACTTTACTGCTGATAGAATCATGGAATTGTTTAGGTTGGAAAAGACCTTTAAGATCATCAAGTCCAACCATGAGCCCAGCACTGCCAAGGCCACCACTAAACCATGTCCCCAGGTGCCACATCCATGTATGTGGTCATACAACCCTAAAGTTTCTCCTCCCTCCCTTTGCACATTCCTTTTTCAAACAGGAGAAAAGAAACTCATAAACTTGGATTTGTATCCATCCTGTGGGGAGTATTCTGCTTTTAGGAAATTATATATTGTAGGAAGTTTTTCAGTTGTTTCCTCTCTGAGGATGAGATTGCGAGATGTGAGGTTGAAGCAATCCTCTAAAACCACATGAAATGAGCTCCACATCACTTGCAGAGGGTCAAGCTGTACCATGCTTTAGTGCAGCTGGAATGTTCTGGAGGAGATAACCACAAAAACAATCCTAATACCCAGCTGGCACTGGTGTTGGAGGGCCTCTCCTTCAGCATTGGGGACTACAAAAAGAGGTCATCAGTCAAGTGCTTAAGTAAGGTCAAAGTTCAAAGGGCATTTAACAGCTCATAAGCAAGAGTGGAACCTGGATAGCCAAGCTCTCAGAACCAAGTGTTCCTGCTGAAATGAGGGGAAGAGTTTACCAAAACACGTGGCAGAGGAGCATTTTTCACATCTGTAATTCCAGTGGGAACCTGATCCCATTTTGAATATCAAGTGTTCTGTAATACTTAGTTAATTTAATCGGCATTTACCATGGCAAGTCTGGAAGGCCGTAAGAGGAACAGAGGAGTAAAGTGAATTTATATGGATGATTTTCATTCTGGCTCGTGGCTTCCCGCCCGCTGAGTGCCTGGGAGCTGGAGCAGGTGACGCAGGGCCGTCACTGAGGGTGTCTTGCAGACGTTCCGGCTGTACCAGGAGTACCGGGATGACATCCTGGTGAAGGCTTTCCTGGAGTGCCAGAGGAGGAGCCTGGTGAACCGGCGCAGGGTGAACCACACGCTGGGGCCCAAGAAGAGCCGCGCTCTGCCCTTCGTGCCCATGTCCTACCAGCTGTCCCAGAGCTACTACAGGTGGGTGGCAGGGGGGCACTGCTGGGCTTGGGGCAAAGGAAGACATCTAGCCAAGCGTGGCGTGGAGGTGACAACACACGAGAAGTGTCCAGAGCAAGGAACTCGTTAACAAAAAGTGTCCTTCAGCTGAGGGTGCAGAGGAAGGTGAAGGTGAAGCTGGGTCACGTCAGTCAGTCCTTACGTGGGGAGCAATCAGGGCACTGAGGGAATAGAGCCGAGGGTGCTGGGCAGGACTTCAGGCACACATGGAGAGGGGAGGGGATGCAGAGTTGTAGATGTGGTGGGAAGATTTCTTTAGCACTCCTGTGAAGCAGAAGATGCTGCCTTTGCTTTTTATTTGCTATAAGCTACCTGACCTTTACACAATGCATAAACACCTAATGTTCTGGAAATAGTAAAAGGATTGTGAAAGCTGGTGCTTGGTCACCAGCTGTAGCATGAAACTTCAGCTGTTTGGCTGCTTTGTGCTACCATAATTATAAAATTCATTCTCAGAGAAGATTTTGAAGGATTTGTGCTTCTTTGTGGTTTTGTGCAGAGTTTTTACGTGGCGCTTCCCCAGTAGCATTTGTACAGAGTCCTTCCAGTTCCTGGAGAAGCTCAAGGATGCCGAAAAATCAGACCAGCCACACAACTTCTCATTTAAAGATGAAGAAAATGCATCATCAGAAGGCATGGTGGCATTTCCCATGGATGGCCCTGGTGGCCAGTGTGTGGCCATGCTTTCCCTGTTCTCCCTGGGACTGGTGGCTGTGAATGTGAGAATCCCAGAGCAGATCATTGTGGTGGACAGCTCTATGGTGGAAAATGAAGTGATAAAAAGGTAAATGCTGTTATTTCTATTAGAAAATACAGTTTGGGGATAACTTGGATGAAATTGGACAGGAATTGGCATTTCCACACCGCACTGTGGCATTTTTATTGTGCTATTGTTTAGATCTTTATTTCTGAGGAGACTTAATGGCACTTAAGTTAGTGCCTGTCATTACAGCCCTGGGCTGCGTTTGTCTGCACATGCAACATTTCAATTGCTTGGCACTTCAGTGCCCTCAGAAAGCCTGGAAGCCTCTCCTGACATGGAAAGGAGAGCACTGGGTGCTACAGGAGCATTTTCATCAACATTGTGCCTTGGCATGTCACAGACTGAGAGGGTTGGTAACAAGGTTTCAGCTTTATCAGTGGAACCTCTCACCACAGCAGTGCTTCTGTGCACTGTCTCCTCTTGGATTTAATTTTCCTGTAAGCCTGCAGTAATGGCATGAACTGGAACTGTCCCCAGGCAGTGGGAGCCTGTGAGCCCTTTTCCTTACAGTCATTATGTGCTTTCTTAAAAGTGCAACTAAAATCTCTTAGTAATTTGACCTGCTGCTTCCTATTGTGAACACACATGAAAAATACTTTGTTCTCTTTCTCTTTAGAGCAGCTTAATACCTACTTGAGGATTGTTATTGTGGTCCCTCTCCCATAACATGCTGTTCTTTAAAATGAGCAGCTTCAGTTCCTTCACTTTATTCATGTTACCCAGTTCTGTCTTTCTCGTTATTTTCTTCTGCACTGAAATGTGATGTCAGAAAACAAATGCCATGTTTTGCTGGCAGCTCTGTGCCAATTCCATCCTGCTAGATAGGTGAAACACCTGCTAATGCATCCCAAGATTCTGAAAGGCCATGGCCTTGCCAAAAAAAAGCGGCCACCCCCCCCCAGTGCAGTGATCCATTCACAGCTTCTGAATCTTGTGACTCACCTCACAAGCTTCTTTTCCTTTATCTGGTTCATTGTCCCATCTCAGCGTGGAGGGACAGATGCAGAGTACTGTGATATAAATAACATGCGTTTGTCATAGGGAATTGCTCCCTGCTCTTTTCCAGGCTGACTCTCCAGTGTGCTGGAGATGTTCTGCATACAAATCCCAGCTTCTCACATACTTGCAGTGTCCTCGGTTGGGTGATCCTGTGCAAGCTGAATGAGCTGTTTTATCAGCCAGGTCATTAACAAAAATACACTAAGTAACAAAAATACACTAAGCCCTGGACTGGTCCCGTTGCTGAGTAGGGGCATTATGAGTAGTGCAGTCAGTTTTTTCTAGATGATGTGTTCCCTTTCAATTTTAAATATGTTTTAAAAGAAGGTACTTAAGGTTTAATTCATCTTAGAAAAGGTTGGAAGGAACCTTTCACTGGCCCTGGCATAATCTGCTTAAAACAGAGGCAGCTTCAGAGTTAGATCAGGTTGTTCAGAGCATTCAGCTTTATCCATAGTGGCTTTTGTCATGTCCTGGAATAAATAGTGTTGGTTTGACTAAATTTGCTTCTGGGAAATCCCTCCTGGCTGCTATTGCTATTCTTTCCTGTATTTGGTGTTTTTTTAATTATTATTTTTTAAAGTAACTGAAATCTGTAACCCTCTCTTCTGCTTTTCACCCTGAAAAGTAAGCAGTCTGCCCCATCCTGCAGCACCCCTGTGCTCTCAGTGTCTAACAGATGTTCCCTCAAGATGAAGCATCTGCTGACCCAAAGAGCTTCGGCACTGGAAGCTGAGATATTTTGGGTTCATTTCAACACATTTGCAAAAAAAGAGAGAGTTTCCTTTCCCAGGGACCTTTAGTGTATTTCCTTTTGCATAGTCTTGCTCTCAGTGCTCTAGATCAGCCTGGTGTGGACACTGCCCCAGCTGTCCAGGACTGAAGCCCAGAGCGCAGGAGCGCCGTGTCCTTGCTCTGCTCAGTGTCATGAGTCACTTTCTTCTTTTGGGAAAAAGCCCAACAAACAAATCCAACCTCCTGTGTTTGCTGTAGCTTGGGAAAAGAAGGACTTGAGGATGACGATGATGACGATGATGAATTGGATGACAGCTCTGGAGGCAAACGCAGGATCGAAGTGAAACCTCGCCAAGCCTCTCACACCAATTATTTACTGATGAGAGGCTACTACTCCCCTGGCATTGTCAGCACACGCAACCTGAGCCCCAGTGACAACATCGTGGTCAACTCCTGCCAGGTGAAGGTCAGGCTCAGATGTACCCCCATCCCAGGAAGGCTCAGCTCTCCAGGTTAGTTCTGTTTGGCCTAAAGTGCACAGAAGTGGCTTGGAGCAGGAGAGGTGGTGAACTCACCTGCTGAGGAATTGATTTAAGCAAAGCCTCTTAACAGGAACATTCTGTTCTCATTACACACCAAGTCTGTAAGGCTTTCTCTCCTGACTTAAAACAGATGGCTGACTTAGGCTTTTGTTGGTAACAAGGCCTTGCCTGTATTTCATGTTGTGTTAAACTATTACTGCAGTCTGTCCTCTGCTCTGTTAAGTTTTTCAGTCCCTTCAACAATTTAAAATACCATATGATGTCACAGACAGGCTTTCTCTTCTGTAAAGAGAAAAGAAAATCTTTCCAAGCTCCTTGAACGGAAATTCTCATTTAACTTGTCTCATGCAAGTGCCTGAAATAGTGGTGTCCAACGTCTGGCCTCTTACCTCAGTAATTTAAACATTTTTATTGTATTTAGAGCTTGACTGTCTGCAGTTCATCAGCACTGCCCCTTCTTAAAGAGCATCTTGTTTTCAGCTGTAATGCAAATGTATCCAGAGCCTTGAGCTCTTCAGCTGAAATGGTCTAGTACTGCCCCATCTCATTGCCATTGCTGTTGTGACAGGTAAAAGAAATCCTTTCTCCTGTCTCTGCTGCCTCTCATGCCCTCCTGTGCTGACTGCTCATTACAGCTGAGCCCATTTTTCCTTGGCAGCTGCCCCGAAAGTTCCAGAGGCAAACATGGAGCAGCCTGCAGGTAAAAGGGAAGGGAGCAGGAAGAGGAGTGCCAGAGGTGCCCCCTCATCAGCCAGGACTGGGATAGGGGTTACATGGCTTTAGTTGTGGGCACTCTGTGCAGGGGGGTCGCACTGGGGCAGTGCTGGACCTGTCACTGAACACAGAGAAGCTTTGTTGAACTAATTGGCTGAAGCATTGTGGAGTGGTAGTTCAAACCGTATCTGGCCAGCAGCTTTCTGCTGTGGATTTTTTGATTAAAAGTGTCCTCTACAGCATTTCCTTGCCCTAGAATTTTCACTTGACCTTCTTGAAGAAAGAAGGAGAGGATTTCCTCATTAACTGAGAGCGGAGCTGACCCAGTGTTATGGAGAACACCACTAGGTGCTCACTGCCTTCCAGACATAATTTGTTTTGCTGGGAGGGTGAGCCCTTGCAAACCAGTTTGCTCCTCTTTACAGGTCTTTTCAGACAGATATGCAAGGCAGAAGGAAAAAAAAGGGAACTGCAGCAATGAAGAGGGAAAGCTGACCTCTGTTTTTAATTGGTCTAGAGCACCTCTAATCTGTTTGTCTTCCTGCAGAGTGTTGCACAGTAACTGCTGCTTCACAGCTTCAACTCCCGTGGTTTATTTGCTTTGCAGTTCCTTCCCTGCTGAGTCACATGGCTGTGGGCATCTCCTGCCTCCCTGAAACTTTCACCAGGCTGATAAAAGTCCAGGAAGAAAACTATGAGGTGGATAAGTTTCTCCATGAGTGTACGGAGCGTTACGGGTACAAGCCCGGGGATGTGGCGGCTGTTCTGGAGATCAGGAAGGCCATAGAGGCCACTTCCCACTTTGGGATTTGCAAAGCTGAGCTGAGCAAACGTTTCTGCACCTATGAACAGGTGGAAGCTGAACGCAGCAGGAGCTTGGAGCAGTACATTCAGGTGAATTTACAGCCAGCTGCTTTCCATACATTAATGTTTGCATTCTTAGTATTCCCTTTGAACAGGATGAGCTTCCAGGCTGTTGGAAGCAGCTATAAATTGAATCAAGTTATTTATGTGACGCAGGAGATCACACACCACACCTGAGAGCAATCTTGCCTCAAGTTAGGAAGGCCAAAAATTAAAGCAGCACTTAGGCAAAGATAGGAATGAACCGTTTCAGAAACCTAGAAATGCCGACATTAACCTTTGGAAGCAAAGTACTTGTTCTCAGTTATTTTTTTAACTTACTTTAAGCTGAAGAAAAACATCTCATGCTGTAATTTCAGGAAGCTTTAAGGGTTAAAACATCTTCTTAACTTCTGTGCAGCTGGGGGCAAAATTGAATATTCTACTAAACTCTTGCTCCTCCCTTGCTGCCAGTTAAGTCATGACAATTCCATGACCCTGGCTTAAAGTGACATTGTTCAGTGAAAGCTCCTGAGATAATTTGTTGTGGGGTTTTTTGTTTGTTTTTTACAGGACCTCATCGAAATGCAGCAGGTTTTAGAAGTAGGAGGCCACACTGTCAGGCTGGTGGCAATAGTGTTTGCCAAGCCCTGGCTGCTGCGCTCCGTGTGCCTGAAGAGCAGAGCAGGGGATGCTGAGCAGCCAGGGGCGGACACTGCTCTCCCAGATGGGCCCCAGGAACACCTGCCCTCGGAGCCAGGGGAGGGACAGGAATGTCTGGGAGAGGAGGAGCAGCTGGGAAGAGACACACGGTGTGGCAGTGGTGACGAGCCCCCGAGGAAGAGATGTAAGACTGATGTCCTTCAGGGTGACAGTCGCCTCGGCCAGGGCGCACAGCCTGCTCTGGCAAGCGCAGATGGCAGGGACTTGGGGGCAGCTGTTTCTGAGCCTGTCCCAAGGAAGGAGGCTGCTGCTGGGGGTGAAGAAGCTCCAGGAGGAGGCTCCCTGGGAGGGCAGGAAGAACCCCCAGCTGAACTCCCAGAGCCTGCTCCAGAGGCTGTGGATGTGGATGCTTACAAGGAACAAGATAAATCTCGTTCTGAGGACAAAGAACTCGAAGTAGAGAACGGTGAGCTCAGCAAGCAGATCCCTGTCCCTGAACGGTCAGCCAGTGAGCAGGATGATGATCTTTCCTACTTCCAGGAGAACCCAGGAGTCTCTAAAGGTAGGGAGAGCCCTCTGCATCCCTGAAATACAAACCAGCTCATCAGCAGTTGATCCTAAATACAAACCAGCTCATCAGCAGTTGATCATCAGCAGTAGCTCCACTTTATAAGCAAATCCTAGGCTCATTATGCAGCTGTACCAGAGATTGTCTTCTCTCACAGATAAATTGGCATAACACTAATTCATCTGGAAGGTCTCAGAGTTTTCAAATACATCACATAATCCTTCCTATGCCTTTTGCTGGAATGACTAGTCCAGAAGTATGTTTTCCTTAGAAACTTGTTTCCATGTCTTAAACTTTTCCAGAATAATTTGGATCCAAAGTTTCTCATCTCTGGCTTCAGTCCAAAGGTCAGGCATCTCTTTCTTAGCCTAGAAAACACAACACTGCTGGTGTGCATTTAGCTGGAATGTCCATGGCTTTAAGTCCTAACCTCGTTAAACCATTCACCAGGAAGCAGCACATGCCAGTGAGATTTAACAGCCTCATTTTTAACCCAATTGGACTTCATTTTCCTTTCCTTTTTACTGCCAGTTTTCTAATAGCCATTAGTTCTTGCCAAGCTTTACATTTAGTAGTTTGTAGGGGATTTCATTTTGGTTTGGTTTTTACGAGCTCTAATCTCAGACTGAACCACAAGCTCACTGCTCCTGTGGTACCTTGCCAAACCCTGCCAGTACCCAGGTCCAGAGGGTGATCCCTAACATCCCGCAGCTTGGGATTGTTTAACTGGAGCCTTTCTGCAGGAAATGCACTCGGGGCTGTCTAAACAGCAGAGACCTCAGCAGTTCTTAAATTAAACTACTGAAGTACTCTCCTGGATTTAACATCCTTGACTTGTTTGTAGCATAGGAGGGAAAAAACAGGAGTTCTGTTATCAAACACAGAGTTCTCCCTGGCCAGTGAATGTTGGCATGGGCTTCAGCCAAAGCTGTTACCCTCTGGGTGTGGTAGGAATACCTCGTTAAGTAATTGTCTAATTAAAACCCATGACATAATGTAATGGGAGTTGCAGAGACGGCCTTTGCTTTGAAACTGAGCCCTCCTGGAATCCTGAGTTTGCATTTACATGTCCAGCTCCTTGGAGTTCTGCCCAACATCCCTGTGATTCCCAGGAGCTTTAGGTTACCCAGACCCCTGGGAGAGTTCCAGGCTGAGACCCTGCACAGCTCTCTGTGAACCTCAGTTCTCTGAGCACATACAGTCACCATGGTTCAGCCATAGCATCAGACTTCTAGGAATAAAACCTGCTGGGATTGGGGAAAGGAACCACAAAAAGCGGGCTTGAGCAAAGAGATGTGGTTGTGGGAGGAGGTGTGGGAAGATTGTGCTGCTTGCAGGGCTGAGGGGCAGCTCAGAGCTCCCCAAAGCTGAGAGCAGCACGTGGAGTAGTTTTTGCTGGTGTGGTTTCCTAGCAAGCTCTTGCACTTCACAGCTTGGCCACCTTTAACTCTCCTTCCATTAGATAAGGAGTTTGAGTTAATTAGAAAATATTCCTTTCCAGGAAGCTCCATGACAGATGTCTCCCAGGCAGCCAGGGACCGGTGAGTAACAGAGATGTCTGCGGAATACCAAACCCTTGGCACTGCCAAAACAATACTGGAAGCAGTGGTTTGGAAACCTGAGGTTTATGCTCTGATGAGCAGTGAGCATTGATGATGGAGAAACCCCACTCCATTGTTTCTGTTAATGTTCCTTGTGCTCCTGTGCATGCTGAAAAAATGTCTCCAATAGATATTTTTACCCAAAAACCAACGAGCTCCAAATATCAGAGGACCAAAACTGATTTTATTGCACAAATAAGCCCAGTGCCAGCTTCCAGGTGCCCAGAAGAGGCCTGGAGAAACTGCAATATGAGAAATGTGAATTTCCATGCAGGGACTGTCTTTTGGACACCAAAATGCTAAAAATGAGGAATTTTCTTCCCATCAGAGCACTGTTGCTGTGTGGTGCAGGTCTTGGATAACTTTTGGAGGTTATTACAGCTAATGCCAAACAAAGCTTCCCTGCTGACCCAAGGGTTTGTAATGGTGCTAAAACCTGTGAATGGTGCTAAATGCATTTAGCACCTGTGAATGGTGATAAATGGTGAAGCCCTGGTGAAAAATGCAGATTCGTTAGAGCAGCACCAGCCCTTGCTCAGAGCAGCCACAGGATTTTTTACACTTGCGTTAAAACGGACGCAGTGAGAACCCCTACTAGGCAGGAATTGCAATGATGAGAAACCTATCCCGAAGAATTCCTGGCAGCTGAGTTTGAACCGTCTTTGGCAGGGCCTGTGAGAGCGTTTGCTTCATCGGGAGGCCGTGGAGGATCGTGGACGGGAACCTGAACAAGCCGGTGTGCAAGGGGATGATGGAGGCCGTGCTCTACCACGTGATGACCAAGCCGGGCGTGACACAGGCGGGGCTGCTGCAGCACTACAGCGGCGTCCTGCAGCCCGTGGCCGTGCTGGAGATCCTGCAGGTACGGGGCAGCTCCGGCACGCCCAGCCAGCAGGGACGGCACTGCCAGGCCCAGGGAAACGGGCAAAAGCAACCTTCTCCCTTTGGGGTGAAAGAACCGAAGCCAGAGCGAGCCACTGCTCGCACGGAGGGAGCGGGGAAGCCGGGTCTGCCCGTGTGGTCACTGATTTTACAGTTTGAGCTTGCCTCTGAAATGGATGGGCAGCGAGCTGAAAGTCCGGGTGGCTGCTGAAGAGTGGGGGCTTGTCACCATGAAATACTAGGCTGACTATTTGATGCAGTGGTAATCACAGAATCATGGAATAGTTTGTGTTGGAAGGAACCTTAAAGATCCTCTAGTTCCAGCCCCCAAGCACCACAGATAATCCAAGTATTCTTCATCTTTTTTCTTATATATTTATCTATTATCTTATTATTATCTTATGTATTCTTCTAGGTGGGTAATCTGCCATGAGACTCAAACTGAAATGTGTCTGTGCTAGACAAAGTGTAAATCAGATCTTCTGTCCTGACACACTTGCCTACAAGTCCTTAATAGGCAAACAAAACGTGGCAAGAAAGTTTTGAGCTTCTCATAATTTTGTTCCCACATCTTGACATTCAGTTGCCATCACTTTGGAAATGGAACTTTGATTTCTATTTTTTTTTCTTATAAATATTCAGAATCTGGAGCAGAGCAGTAATCCTGCAGGCCTTCCCAAAAGCATGACTTCCCTGCCAATTGGAAACGCATTTTCCAGTGTCCATGTACCACTTCTTCCCCAGGGCTTGTTCCCTGTGGTGACAGTGCCAGCTGGGAGTGTTGCCAGTCCTGCACATCCTGTTTTGGGTGTTCCAGTATGGATTCCTGGGCAATGTGAATTCAAACCCACAAAATCAAGTGATTACACTTTACAGAGTGGAGAATATCCTGTACCAATAAATTCACTAAGAACTGGTTTTGAAACCACAGACAGGACTTGTTACACTATTAACCATTAACAAGGACTGGCACTAAGTCTGGGATTGATGTCTAAAGCAGCCTTAGATTTTTTGTAACTGATCCTAAATGTTGACATCTCTTGCTAAGCACCTTCTGTGTCAGTAACCATGTATCACCCACTGTGCTTGAAAGTAACGAGATATACCCAACTAGAGCCAGAGCTTGCATGTTTTTATTAGGCTGTTTATCCTTTTTACCTTTGTGTTGTAACCATGGGCTGCTCAGGGGCTTAAGTGAAGCCACTTTTGGTGTAAATTGTCGAACATTTCTGGGAACACTGTAGCTAGAGCAGCATTCACAGCATTTTTTTTTATTTATTTATTTTCTGCAACTGCAGAAATTAAAACACGTGAATTTTTTTGCAGGGTCTGGAAACTCTTGGTTGCATCAGACAGTTCTACATGAAGAAGCCATCCCCGGTGTCACTCTTTTCTCAGCCAGTTGTGGAAGAGCAACTCCAGAATCCCAAACTGAGTGAAAGCCCAACCATCTACTACGAGCCCACGATAGACTGTACTCTCAGGCTGGGGAGAGTGTTCCCCTGCGACATGAATTGGAATAAATGGGTGCAGATTATCCCTGTATAGAAGGGGTAAAGCTAAGGCATATGAAATTGGCTTTGCCTGCAGGAGAGAGTGTTCATGCAGATTAAATGTTACAATTTGTGCTCCGTCATGTTTTTATTAAGTTATTTATCCTTTTTACTTCTGAATGTATTTAAACTGAGAATAAAGCTTGATGTTAAAACACAAGTAATACGTGATCCTACTTGAAGTACATTCTCCTTTTACCAGTAATGGGCTGCAGTGTACAGTTTGTAGTTCCTGCTTTGACTGACAGGGTTTTCACAAGTCACAGCACAGGCCCTTTTCTCAGTTTTGGCTCTCTGTAAGACCACAGTGGTAACACCACCTCTGCTCTGCCTTCTGTGCCGTGGCACAGCAGCTGCCTCAGGGCTGGGGTTTCCTCACCGGCCTTCAGCTCGGTTACCTTCGGGCCTGTCCCTGTTCTGAACGCGGCTTTCTCGGTGTGCGGGGCACGACTTTATTTCCCCTGCCCTCCCCGGGGCCGCAGCACGGGCACAGCACCCTGCTGGAGCCTGTTCCCCATCCCTGCCAGGCCCAGAGCAACCATGCAGCAGCCGCTTGCTTGCCCGCAGTGCCGCGTTTATTGCAGGAGCAGCACCCCCGCTCCCCGCGGCCCCTCAGTCCCGCCAGCGGTGCCCGCACTGCGGGTTGCAGCACTTGTAGAACGTGGTCATGGGCTCGTCGGCCGAGCGCGTCTGGATCTGCATGAAGTAGGCGCGGGGGTGTTCGCACTTGGGGCACGGCTCTGCGGGGAAAAGGCCGTGAGGGGCGGGCAGGGCACACCGAGCCCCGCGCGGCCCCTCGGCCCGGCCCTACCTGCCGTGGAGTCCACGTTCTCCCAGGCCGCGGCGCCGCCCAGCACATCGTCCACCTCCTTCAGCCGCGGGTACTTCCTGCTCGTCACCTGCGGGACCGGGAGCCGCTCAGCGGGCCGGGCACAGGGCCCCGGGCACGGCGGGCCCCGGGCAGAGCGGGCCGGGCAC
>WAAG01016745.1:50142-86766 GCA_013390105.1 Tichodroma muraria
GCGGGCCTGACCCGGCTCTCCCCGCCCCGCAGCCGTGGTGGTGGTGCAGAACGCCTCGGTGCTGGAGCTGAAGAAGGCGCTGCGGCGGCACATCCAGCTGAGGCAGGCCCGGCAGGGCGGTGTCCAGCACCTCAGCTGGTGAGCGGGGCCGGCCGGGCGGCTCGGGAGCGCATCCCAGCCCGGCTCCGCGGCTCCCCCTGAGCGTTTTTCCCCCAGGAAGTACATATGGAGGACGTACCACCTAACGTACAACGGAGAGAAGCTGGCGGATGACAGGAAGAAGCTGAGAGAGTGAGTAACTGAGTCAGCGCTGGGGCGCTGAGAGGAGCCCACGCAGCATCCCCACGGGCAGGGCTGAGCTGGGAGGCCGGCTCAGGTGGTCCTGTGCTGGAATTTGGCTGGGAAGTGGGACAGCACTGCCCTTAGAGTGGGACAGGCAGACTGAGAGGCTCTCTGCAGGACAGGCTGGCCTTGCGGGGGTTCCTCATCCTCAGCCACCACCGTCCTGTGCTGGGTTCAGCCAGTTCAGACCACCCCACAGACCCCTTGGCCATCCCTCCCGAATTCCTGCAGAATGGTTGCAGTTAGCTTGGCACAGATACTGATGTAGGATAGGAAAGAACAGGGAACTGGAACAGGAACGGGTTGCCCAGGGAGGTTGTGGGTGCCCCAGCCCTGGCAGTGGTCAAAGCCAGGTTAGATAAGCCTTTGAGGAACCTGGTCTAGTGAGAGGTGTCCTGTCCGTGGCAGGGGTGTTGGGACTGGATGGTCTGTGAGGTCCACTCCGTAACATTGTATGATTCTATGAAGAATGCCAAGCAAAGAGGAGACCCAAGGATGGGTGTTGATCTTTGGAGCTGCTCAGCCACCTCTCAGACAATCTGGTAACAACACTGACAGGTGACTCCCATGTTTCCCTGCCCATTCTTGAGGTGAGGGGGGATGAGGCACTTCCCTGCAGTGCTGGGTCTGCCAGCAGGTCGGGTCTGTTGCAACCAGCGAGAAAAGGTCATGTGAAGTACTAAAAATTCAGCAAGATATCCCTAATCAAAGCTCTCCTTGGAAAAGTGAGCCTGGGTGACAGATGTTGCATTTAAGGGGTTGTTACAGTTAAAGGCAGATGAGCAGATCATTCAGTGCTGGCAGGACATACATAAGTGAGAATTTTAATGTGTCCTCTAGTAGAGCACAGCATGGGATTGTAGGAGTTCATCTGTCCCTGGGAAAGATGAAGCTATAGGGTTTCACAGGTTGTTTTTCCTGGGAAGCTGGCATGTAACAGCATAACTCTGTTCAGGTATGGCATCAGGAACCGGGATGAGGTCAGCTTCATCAAGAAGCTTCGGAAGTGACCTGTGGGGTAAGTCCCGAATGTCCATTAAGAGCTCCCGGTTACTCATCTTCCCCAGGCCATGGTGTTGAGGCTCAGAGCTGATGCTGCTGCTCTCTGCTGGCTGGCAGAGTATTTCTGAATGTCTGCATGGGGCTGGTGCCTGTTTCCAGATCCTGGTAGTGTTGTTTGTGCTCCTCTCGGGGCAGGGAATGATAATTCAGCTACTTCAGGTAACAGACACTGGGAGCAGCAGCAGGAATAACTGACTCTACATTTAGACTCTCAGACTGCTTCTGCGTTGTCTTGAGACTCATTAAACACAGTGTTCCTTTGCTGCTGTGATTGCTTCTAGGACCTTGCTTTCTTTTAGGCTTTTTAAAGGTCTGGAAATCATTGTCAGGAGCATGGCTGGATTTCTAACTCATGCAGACATAATTCTGGTATTAATACTGCTATTTTGAGAGAGTTGTGCACACAAACACAAGATGTGGCCAAGACTCTCAAGCTTAGTAAGTTTTAAATTATGCTTTTAAAAACAGTCACAGTGGCTGAAGAACAGGGATAAGAGCAGCAACACCAGCTTTTTGTCCAAAGCCTTGTGTTGTTTTGCTGCTCCAGGTAGCTGGAGTTAAAAGCTGGGTTAAAAACTGCTCCTTTTTGACCACAGTTACCTTTTATTCTTTTTGCAATGCTGCCATATTTTCAAGATCCAGTGTAATAAAATATGTGCCCTGACAACAACCACCTGCTCCAGGGTGCCTGTGACCAGCAGTCACCTCTGGCACTGGCTGATCCCTCCTGGACCATCATGGCAGCGTGGTGAGAAGAGCCCAGCATGCAGTAATTATTGTCACTGACAAATACTTTTTTCTTAAACAGAGAGAGCAGAGAATCCAGCCCTACCATGACCAGACCGGATTCAGCACCTTCCTGGAGGAAAAGGCTGTTGCACTTCAAAGAGGAACAAACTCCATTGACTGGACATTCTCACGTTTTTTACAGTTGCTGTTTGTGGCGTTTGCCTCTTAGCTGTATGTGGATTCCAGGGATTAAAGCGACCCTCTAGTTTTCAGAGGCATTTCAGGCCCTTATTTGCAGCTGCAGTTCTCTATCTGGCTGTTTTGGCTGCTCCACAGGGTACATGAAACAGCAGAAGTGAGATTAACAAAGGTAGGCACAGACTACTCAGAACAATTCACAGTAGCTAAAACGCTACCTCACCGTTTAATCACCACCTTAGCAGTAGTAAACAACTCTGGTTAAAAATGTAGTATTGAAACTAGTGTAATAAAAATAATGGCAGCAGAAAAGGTTCAATACAATTGAACAAGGCACAAACGTTCTGTTTTTCAGAGTCTTCTGAGATAAGGCAAACCATGCCTGCCAAGTGCTAAGGAGACAGTTTAAATTAACCACGGGCAGGGTTAGAAGTGTCATTGGATTAGAGGCTTTGTCCCCATGGAACTGGCACAGCAAATGCAAAGACAGTCCATCTCCAGGGCCTGCTCGAGAAGCCAGTCTTTGCTGTCAGTGGAGCTGTGCATCCAGGTCGTATTTCTCGCAGAATTTGTCTGTGAAGGGTATACAAGTGAGGAACTCGCACCACTCGCACTTGATGGGGTAGAAATAGAACAGAATCACCAGTCCTGAGAAGAGTGCAATGAAGATGAGCTGGAAAACTATAATTTGGCATCGTTTCCTATATAAATCAAACTTCCCGAAGCTAATGTAGGGCAGGAAGGCAAAGGAGAGGAAGAAACCACTGATAAATCCTGAAATGTGAGCGAAATTATCAATCCAAGGCAGGAGGCCAAAGGCAAAAAGAAAGAGCACCACAGCCAGCAGCTTGAAGAAAGCCCTCCATGGGCGTGCCAGGATTTGCCAACTCTGGAAGAGCTCCACAAAGAGACAGGCCAGAATTCCAAACTGGGATCCTGCAGGGCCAACCTGCAGAAGAAGAGCATTACAGATAATGTCAGGCTCATGCCACCTGCCTGGCCTCTGCAGCCAGCTCCAGGAATTAGCTGCTTCTTACTCAACTCCTGTTCAGTGGTTCTTGGCAAAGAGACTGCAACTTCATCCATATAATGGGGTGCCAGGAGTAATAAAGGGGCCTGGTTGGATTTAGGATCAAGGTGTGAGGCCAGAACAGACTGAAGAGGGCAGGCAGATCTGGTTCAAGTTGCCAGACAGGAGAAGCCCTTGAAGGCAATCTCCTGGCTCCCCCCACCCACCATGTAGTTTTCCTTATGAAAGGAGCTGGAAGGCATTCCTGCAGGTCCAGCCATGCAGTCTCCTGTGGGCAAGGTGAGCTCTGCTCTTTGCCACTCTCATGTGGAGGGTGTCTGACACCAGGTACAGCACTTGATGCTGAGCCTGCCTGGGGCCTCTCTCACCCCATGGCTGGACAATCTGTTATGAGAGGCAGCCTTTTTCCTGCAGCCAGCCCAGGCCAGTCACTTGGAAAGCCCATGGTACCCCAGGGGATGTTGCTGCTCAGCAGTTTAATGATGGTGTGGTGCCATCTTCGAGCTACAAGTGCCAAGGCTGCAGTGGTGAGCCCAGCTCTGGTGGCTCTGCCTCAGCCACAGAGGCACAGGCATGTAGAGAAGGGTTGTGCTCGGGGCAAGTTACCAGGACCCTGGGCTGCAGAAGACCCACCTCTGCTCTGTAGGGTAGAAATATTGCACTGGCAAGGTTCCCAGTGATGCCACTGAGAAGGTAGATGATAGAGATGCGGTGCCATCCTGCCAGCTTCTCTAGGTCCCGCAGGATCGTCATTTGGAAACAGACTGAAACCAGACAGTGCAGGATCCTGCCAAGTGCAGAGTACAGGAGCTGAAGCAGCAGCCACTGAAGTCACCCCTGTGCTCGTGTTCTGTCCCCAGCCTTGCTGAGAGTTCCTGCTCTGGCCTTACCCGTGCCGCTAATCCCTCCCAACAAACACAGGGCGGCAAACCTTGGCAGAGAGCACAGCTCAGCATCCCTGTGTCCCCCATGAGGGACAGCCACAACCCTCAGAGCAATCCCCGGGCTGAGGCTGCCCCCACCCCGACAGTGGAAGTTTTACACCTCTGCTTACCCAGCGTGGAGGAAAAGCGAGAGCCAGAGGCGGTAGAACTGGTCAGGGACTTCTGGATTTAGGAAAGGAAGGAGCCCACAGACATCATCCATGCAGTGCACCTAAGGCAGAGGTGGGTGTTGAGAAGGGCCCTTTCCCAAGCCCAGGGCAGACTCCAGATAGCTCTGGAAGAGGGGCTCCCCTCCCAGTTCTCTGTTGAACCAAGTTCCCGGCGTTGTCTCCAACACAAATTTACACGACCCCATCCCTTCCCTGTGGCAGCTTTAGGCCCTCATTGTTCATCCCAGCACCCAGAGCTGAGGCATCTGCTCGTCCACGGAGCAGACTGTGGCTCCTTCTCCCTCTGCTTTCACAGTGGTCCTGTGCTGGGCTTTCACAGCTGCAAGCCTAATTCCCAAACTGGCCCCCAAAGGGGGAGAGATGCAGCCACCTCTGCCACTCCAGTCAGGAACAGCAGCTTCCCCCAGTCTCAGGGTGGGACAGGACACAGGGCTCCCACCTACTCTGCAGCACTGCCACCCCAGATCCTGCCAAGCTGCTGAGGGCACCTGGAGGAGAAGGGCTGCCATCCAACCCCCTATCTGCACCCTTACCTGAGAGCAGAGCGTCGCCTCCTCGTGGAAATAGCCCCGCATAAATTCACAATACTCCCGGGAGGTTATTTCACACCTGCAGGAGGCACAAGACTCACATGGAAAGCACAATGGATCATTCCTGTGCCCTCCCAGGCCACCCACTCTCCTCATCCAATCCATGAAAACTGATGCCTTCAGCTGCCCCTGACATGCTGTCTCTTGAGACACTTCTCAGCAAAGGCACAAACATTCCCATTTGAGCCCAGTGCCTCTCCACACACCCTTCCTGCTTCTCTCCTCAAGGAAAGCCTCCACAGACCTGCATGCCAGGGCTCCAAGGCAGGTCCTAAAGCTGCTGTTCAGAGCTGGGAAGAACCACCAGAGCCTGGGGAAGCTGTGTCTCAGACTGGGAGAGTCTTGTGCCTCTGCAGCTGGCAGAGGAGAAGGGGGAACTATGCCAAGAGTGTCCTGGTCATGACTTTCAGGGACAGAGAAACTCCTTGGGGCAGCACACATTTTTCTCCCTAGCAGGGAAAGCCAAGGCCAAGAACCGGGTTACTACTCAAGTTCATGGATAACATGAGAAAACCAGCCTTTTCCTCTCTGGCAAACCCAGAGCGGGACATTTCCTGGCATCTCCTTTGAGTGCCCAGGGACTGCAGGCTGGGGACAATGGAGCCTGTCAGGAACAAGCTGGCCATTCCTAAGGAAAAGTGCAGGACTCCCCAGCAGAATTGTTCAATCCCTCCAAACTGGTATCCAAATCCCTCCATACTGCAGGACCAGTTGAGTGAGATACCCTGCTGTGCCACAGACTCAGGCTGGCTGTTAACTCCTGCTCATCCCAGACTCCTGCTCCATCTGGGACTCCTGTCATGGCTCTCTGTCCAACTCCCCTTCCCAGCAGGGCTCTGGGCTGCGTGTGGAAAGGACAAGGAGGGCAAATGGCTGTGTCTACAACCTGGAAAGGCCCCGTGTCTCACCCCAACACCCAGCCCCTCCATACAGGTAAAACTCACTACCTTCCCTTGGTCCCAATGCAGCAGGGCCGGCCCGTAATCACACAGTCCATGTGGAGGTGGTTGGTGTAATTCCCAGCACTGTTTTTTGTGCAGATCTGGAAAACAACAACAGGCTGCAGTCAGACAGCTACAGCTTTGCTTGCTGGCTGGGTAAAGTCAAAACAGCCCCTTGGGAAGAAGCCAGATGCCAGACACAGCTCTCTCTGACAGCAGGATGGTGCCTGATACTCCATCTGCCTGAGCATCAGTTGACACCTCCTCTCCAGCCTGAGGCTGAGTTGGTTTCCATCTCCCTGTCACCCTGACAGGATCCAGGGCTTTAGCTGGCACAGGACAACTTTTGTTGTTGGAGGGCTTTGAGCCCTGGCTGGGCAGAGCACGGCTGCCCTGAGCTGGTGTTTGTGACAAGCAGCAGAAGCTGCACCAGAGGCCCTGCCCTCCCACCAGCACAGCTGAGGCTCTGCACAGTGCAAATGCCACATTGCAGCTGGCCCTGTGCCTCTGGCCATGCTCACCGGCCACTTGGTGATGTCATCTGGCCACTCGTGCGGCTCCATCGAGGCTGGCTGCTCACACACCCTGCAGCAACAAAGCACATATCAGCCTGAGAAATACCCTTCCCCAGCACCAGGTAGGATTTCCACACTCTGCTTGTGCCCAGGCTGCCATTCCACAGCTCCCTGTGTCCCTGAGTGGTGACACTGACACACTAGACCAGATCAGCCAAGGCCATGCTGGTCAAAGTCTCAGCCTCCTTCCAGCAGAGATCACAAAGGCACAGAGCACACAGCTGCCCAGCAACAAACTGGATCCTTTCCAGGTGGACACACCCCAAGGGCAGGAATTCAGCTGGTTTCAGCCCTACATCAGCCCACAGTGACTGGGCCAGGGCATCCAGCAGCTGGCTGGGCTCCTGAACAGAGGTGTGCTAGGCTTGTGACTGCTGCACTCCAAGCAGAGAGTTGTGCAGGGAGCAGGTGAGGAGGGGGAGAGGGTTGAGGAAGACACCCACAGCTCACAGTAGGCCACTGTTCAGGTGGGGAGCCCACGACAGAGACCAGGGGTGAGCAGAAATAAGATCACACTCTGATGCATCAGCCGGCATCATCCCCTGCAGTGTAGGGACATCACTGCCCCACACCCCTCCAGAGCAGCTGCTGCCTCATCCAGCAATCCACTGGCCTGGGACTGACTTTACTGCAGCCCTGTCCCCCCAAGGATGGCAGCTGGGCCAGGCAGGACCTACCTGGGGTCCTGATGACAAACAGAGCCGAACTGTCTCTTGTTTCCTGCCAGCATCGGGGTGCTGGGGTGATGGGGCCACTTCACCCACACGGCCAGCGTGGACTGCAGGAGAGAGGAGAGGTGTCACCACGAAGCCCAGGGAAAGGAGCATCAGCAGAAGTGTCCCTGAGCCTGCAGGGCTGGCAGGAAAAGGGCCACGGCACTCACTGAGCACTCCTCCTCCGAGGTCTGAACGCAGCCCGACTTGTCGTTGCGCACGCAGCACGCCGAGTGCTTCTCCTTCTCCCGCTTGGCACTGATGAAGCTGTGCACCTGCTGGTCCTGCCTCATGCACGGGGAGAACTTGGCCCCCAGGTGGATCAGGGCCTCCTGGCAGAGATGGAAACGCTCAGCTCAGCCAAGGGGAAGGCAAGGATTGCCTGGGCAGAGCAGGCTGGGGGAACTGCTAGGGGAACCACTATCCAGACTCAAGGGCCAGGGACAAGTCCTGCATGATGAAGCCAAACATACACCATGCACATTCTCCATATTTGCTTTGGAGACAGGTCCAGAACAAAAGTTCAGGGATTTCTTCACCCACAGCCCCAGAAACTTCATGAGGTTTCCTCCTCATTTTTGTCTTTCCCAGGCGGAATGGCATCAGGAAAGCTGTCACACACCATACAACTCCTGCATTTTTTCTAACCCCGTGCTTGTTTTTGTAGGAACAGGGTGCAAAGCAGGAGAGCCAAGGTCTATCCCAGCCTCCAGGCACCCCATTCTGCAGGGTAGTTGGGGCTGGGAGCACTGCTGCTCCCTGACAGTGACAGCAGATCCCTGAGCTCCAAGCAGCAGAGGGCTCTGGCCCACGGGGTGGCACAGCTGCAGCACACAGTCCCCCATCCACCCACTAACAGTCCCACCAATGGCACTCACTGAGCTGGGGCCAATCCAGAAGTTTTCCTGCTGAACATATTTGACATTTTCATAAACCCCTCTGTTTCGCAAGACCTACAAGGAGAGAAAGCAAGAGCCCTGTGAGCTCCAGCCCCCAGGGTCAGCAGGGCAAGCAGCAGGGACTGGTGAAAACAGCCCCCAGGATGAAGAGGAATCCCCACAGCCAATGACAGGGCCCACAGATCTCTCCAGCTGGTCTCTTGCAGGATCAGATGTAAACCGCCACCAAGATGTGGGCACATTCATGTTAAGGTTTCATTTAAAATGTCTATCTCTGGCTACTTCAAGAAATCCCAGGGCCTGGAGCCCTGGGATTGGCCTGAGCCTGCACAAAGCCCCACAGAGCTGAGCAGCACCGGCAGCACCCACAGGCAGTGCAGGCCCAGGTGCTGGTGGCAGTGCTCTGAAAGCTGTCAGATACGGAGCTGAGAAGCTCCCCAGAGCATCTCCTGCATGGAGCAGGGACATGGCTGTAGAGATATCTGTACCCCGGGAACCTTTAACAACGTGTGGGAAGGCTACAAACAGCTTCAAGACCAGCTCCCAAAGTCAGACAAGTCAGTTTTGCTCCTGGCAGAAGCAAAATCCTGCAACTGTTGCAAAAACTCAGCTGAGGTTTGAAGTATTTCCCTGCCCTGATCATCCTTCTGGTCTCCACCAGGAGGAGAACAAGCTGTCTGGAAGTGCTTTATGTCAGATACAACCTGACATCAGGAGCAATGTGGCTGTAGGAGGGAGAGAAGGTGGTGTGGGGGCTCCCAGAGACCCTCCAGACAGCCCCCCAGGGCTTCCCCCAGCCAAGAAAGCAAGGAGCCAGTATGCTGTGACACAACAGCTGACAGCTGAAACTCCACCCTGCTCCAGGCATGTCAGGGGGATTCACTTACTGAATCAACTGTTTCATGTTGTGAGAACCCCACAGGGGCGATGCCGTAGATGCACACAGCGAGGATGGTGATGAGTGAATGCACAAAGGTGACCCAGTAAGTGAAGAAAGGCCTGGATGGAGGGAAGGGGAAAGGATCAGAGGCAGAAACACAGGCATATTACATCTGCCAGCAGAACAGAGGGAAAAAGCTGCTGTTTTCCCCCAGAAACCTCACCAAAATCTAGGGTACATGGCCAGGATCACCTAGGAGCGCACAGGACAGGAGGCAATGACCTAAGGTCTTGCTGAAGACAGAACCTGTTTGCACTTGACTCCCCCATTACCCTGGACAATCACCCTTTCCCAAGATCCATGAGAACACCGAAGCCTGACGCCCAGCTGCGCTGTGTGTCCGAAATAATGACTCTAGGGGAATGATCAGAGGCAGGGATAGCTGAGCCTTGCTGTTCACCACGGGACAGTGGCACAGAGACCTGCAGTCCCTCCAAGTAGCAGAGATACAGACGCACGCGAGGAGCTGGGTGAGGCCCCACTGCACGGCGACGCAAACGCGCTGCTGTCGGCTGCAGCCGGCTCTGTACTCCAAGGGACAAAGATGGGGGAGCTCAGCAGCACCCAGCGACCTGAGTCCCCGAGGGCCAGCAGCAATCCCTCACTCAGCAGCCGTGCTGGGAACGCCCCGGGAGCGCAGCTCTCACCTGTGGTCGTCCATGTCCTCGATCTGCCGCTTGACGTAGCTGTCGATGCGCTTGCGGTAGGTCCTGTTGGTCAGCTTGCCCACCATGCCCAGCCCGTAGGGCCTCTTCTCCTTGGCAAAGAGCTTCCTCACGGGCACGGCGATGCGCTGGCCTCGCTTCTGGGGGCTCACGCTCACCACCTCCTGCCGCAAGCGCACCTTGGGCTGCGCCAGGCCCCCGTCCTTCTGCTTCCTCCAGCCTCGCTCCAGGGGGCTGAAATCAAAAGCACGACAGCAGTAGGAACCGGCCTTCCCCTGCCTTTTGGTGTCTGTCCCACCCCCTCCGGGCTGATGGCAGCGCCCTGAAGTGGGAGCTGTATTTCAAAGGGTTACACAGAGCCTGGAAATGAAAGCACAGGAGTGGCACAAAGCACAGCAAATGTGCAGAAAGCGGCACAAGGCAGCCGTGCCAAACTAAGCCCCACCACCGAGGAGCTCTCGAGGCTTTAAAGTGTTTCAGCAACAGGCTGAAACAGGGAGGCTGCAGCAGGCACCTCTGCAGCCTCAGGCACATCTACTTCCTCCCCTATTTCAATCCTCTTACTCTGCCCTCTGCTATGAAATTGGAGTTTAGTCCAGCAGTGGAAATACCCACCTCTAAATGTCACTTCAATGTGACTGGACTGGAAAATTGGACTAAAGTGAATCCAAGCAGCTTCCCAGACCAAGAAAGTGGCACTGTCGCATGCTGCAAGCTGTACCAGCTACCTCGCACAATCTCTCTTCCATTCCTCCCTTATTTGTACCAATGAGTGCATTTTTCAGAATAAAAAAAACAGGCTTCAACAACACAATAAAAATCCCAAGCATCCCGAGCTAAAAGAAGGCTTTTTTGTCAGAATAGATCTGATGAACATTGCACAGGTTACTGATGAATAATACCTACTTTTTAAGTCTCCATCACATCCAGATAGTTTTGTATTTCCTTGCCCTTAGACAACAGTGTGAAGGTCACATCTGCAGCACTCAGACCTGACCAAAAAAATCCAACTACCTCCCATTTCACCCTCCTCATTTCCTGGCACTGCAGTAGGCATGCTTCCAACATGTGCTCTAGCACAGTGTACCTCCTCTGGCTTCCTAAATGTCCCACTCTGCACAAAGACAGTGCTTGTTAGAAGTGCTAAGAGGAAACAGCCAACAATCTTTCTTCTGAAAGATGAGTAGAGTATCTGGACAAATCATGACAGCTCTGAAGTACGGGCAAGCAACAGGATAAGGGAGAATGTGAACCTCTGTAGCCAAAATACTGCTGGAAACTTCATCTCTTTTCCTATTGCACCTTGCAGAAGATGCATTTGAGAATCCCAACTTCCCCTTGGGAAGTCCTCCTTCAGCAGAAGGTGAAGATTCCACTGCAGCCTGCTCTTGCCCAAGAGGTCAAGTGGTTTCTGTGTGGCGGACGTGCTGCTTCCTGGTATCTCCAGTGCTGGAAATCTCCCCACGCCCAAACAAACACCTCACCACGTGAAAGGACACCCAACTGTGACTCTGGTAACAGCTCTCTGAAGTGTGAAAAAAATGTATCTTCCTCAATAAAACCTCTCCTTAAAACTATTTAAGGAGAATCAAAAGGAGCCAAGAAGACTGAAACCATCTCAGAGGAGTGACAACAAACTCCCACCACTTTTGCTTCCCCTTATGTTAAACTGAATCAAGTTCTTGGAAACACTTGAAGGGAAAGTGCCAACACAGCAAGACGGGCTGAGAGCAGCAGAACCACAACAAGGACCTCCCTGTCTGCTCCATGTTCACACCCAGCAGAGCTCTCTGCTGGGGTGAGCTGACTCGGAAGCAACACAGAGCAATTACTCAGTACCAGTTACTCAGGTGGAAAAAATCCAGGCATACAGTACAGCACCACCCACATATTTGTAGGGCTCTCAGCATCAGTGCCACACCTTTCACTCTCATTTCAAGTGAGGAATGCAGCCCAGCTCGACACTCTGCAATGTTTCAGCGCTCCTTGGAGCATGACAACAGTTACTGGTGACCGTGGCAATGGCAACAGCTTTCTCACTTTGCCATGCTCTCCATAGCCAAAGGCTGGGCCCTCAGCATCCTCACAGCTGATTTAAAGTGTCTTCTGCTTCCTCAAGGCATGATACAATCTCTGAAACACAGTTAGTATGGAGCTGGAAGTTGCTGGAGTGACCGCAGAAGTGGCCTCAGAGTCACCTTTCACATGCATGGGTAGCTGGGGCAGGAGGTCTTCAGCTGGATTTAAAGGAAACCCATCACTGCACTGCTCTGAGCTGTGCACCAAGCACCCACAGCACTCAGATCTTGGCTTCCTCCATGCAGGAAGCCCCACTCCAGATGGGTTGGCTATTGTTAGGCTTTGGCATGCTACCATCAAGATACTCACAGTAGTAAGTGGCTTCTTTCAAGCTCATTTTTGTCCAAGGCACCTCCTGTGAGATCCGTCTGATCTGGAGGTTTCACCTCAGCATCTTTGATTGCAGCTTCTGACGGTGACTCGAACACTTCATCCGGGTAAGTAGAGAGCTCCTCATGAAGGACTCCTTCCTGGGCAGAGAGACAGAAGTCCCATCAGAAGAAGCCAACATCCCACTTGAGACAGCAGCCCTGGCAGAAAGCAGTGCTGCTCTCTGCAACACTCAGTCCTGCCAGAACCAGAGTCCTGCTCTGCCTCTGGGCCAGCACCGTGCCAGACCTGCCCCTCACCCGAGCGAAGAAGGAAGTGTCGAGCTCATCCGGGAAATCCACTGTGTCCTCCTCCAGGAAGCTGGCGGGGGTGAAGCTGCGCCGCTGGGCCCTCCTCAGGGTGCTGTCCTTCACAGAGCGGCCCTGCAGCCAGGGACAGGGGCATGCAGGCACTGCCAGGAACCCGAACCCCCAGCTCACAAACCCACCCCAGCCAGTGCACAGGCAGCCCAAGTACTGAGCCTGGTTCATGCTTGTGCATGGAGCACAGCAGACGTGATGTGTGACACCTTTCTGGTGAGGCACACTGCTGTCACCCCACTGCTCAACCCACGGCGCCCACCTCCAGGCTTGCCATGTGCTCCTCTACCACACACTGTACAATGTGCCTGACCAAGCCACAGTGATGGCTGCTACTGGACACAGGAAAAGACATCACTGAGCCCAGGAAAGCAGGCACAAGGCAGGATGAAGAGACCTGTATCGCAAGAGCATCAGGTATTTCTGCTCTTCCATGGCTGCTTACCAGGTGCAGATGGGCCACCCAAAGTCCAGACAGGATGAATTGGGCCTGCTAGAAAGCTCTGAGGCTGCTGGCTATGGGAATCAAAGTCCCCAGGCCAATAAAGAAAAAGCAAGACCTGTACCAAAACTGAACCGCCATCCCTGCTTTCTTGCCAATCCCGCCTCCCGTGCACGTGGCTGAAACACAACAGGAGGTGACCTCATTTCCTCCCCTCCACCACAGCTACCCCCATCCTCTCTGCTGAGCAGCTCCCTCCCTTGCACCCATCTCCCAGGGCAGAGGCCACTCCTGTCCCTGCCCTCCTGCAGGCAGTACCTTCACCAGTGCAGCGGCCGCTCGGAAGCTCATTTTGGCCACGGACTCGCGCTTGCGGCGCCGCGGGAGGCGGTTGAAGCCTGAGCGGGAGCTGGTGAAGGAGCAGAGGGACGTGGCCCCCGGCGTGATGGGCGTGTGGGGCATGCTGCAGCCGTCGGCGTCCTCAGCCATCCGGAACGCTCGGCCCCGGGCCAGGGGGTCGATGATCTGCCGAGAGGAGCAGCCCCATCAGTCCGTCCATCCCCAAACCCTTCCCTACCAAACCTCCCCTCTCCTCTTGAGACCATGACAGGGGCCTGGCTCCTGGGATTGACCAAGAACCAGGCTGGAGGGACCAACAAGCAATTCCGCAATAGGGAGATAAGGAAGAGCCCATTGTTTTTCTCTTTTGTGAGTATTGACTGTTGTCAACTATGTTCCAGTATCTCACGTAAGACTCCAAACCTCCTCCAGCGCTTCCTAAGCTCTTGGTTTCATTGTCTCCCATGCCAATGAGCTCAACAGTCAGGGAATGTGCTGTCTAAATAGGAGTTTGAGAAATCCCTGAAAACAGAAATGTTCTTTCTTCAGCTAGTTTCCTTCCTGATACTGGACAGCCCAGGACTTAAGCAGTTTCCTGTTATCCTGTTGAAACGTTACTGTATATTTACATCAGTTTCCATTAATTAAGTTTAACAGCTGGATAAAACAGGCAAGCTTCCAGGAGCTGCAAGCCCTTCTTTGGGACTCCTCAGGCCAGCGCTCTCATTTATTCCAAACATAAGAATCAACGTAATGAAAATATTGCCTTCAGCTACAAACCTTGCCTCTGTCCTTACATCATCACAGCTGTGGTTTCCAAAAGACCTCTGTGCTTTATCCCAAGGTTTTACGAGCTTTTTTAATCCACAGTTGCACACTCAACAGGAAGCTTAACGGGCTCACACCTACTGACACCATGTTCTGATTTAATGTAGCCCACATAGAGCTCAACAATACTTCTAAGTCTCCTGTGACCAAGATTAGGTGCAAGACATTTAACAGAAAAGAGGACAAAAAGGTGAAATGTGATTGAAAAATGCACTACATTCTCCTCTGCTTTAGTGATGCCACCAGGCTGCAGGTCACAGACTGACCTGCTTTGGAAGGAATTGTTTTCTCACTCACCCCGTGGTGCTCACCAAAGCACACTCATCAACCACAACAATTACTGTCACTGAGTGGAGCAGTGGGAAGAGCTGGATATTGTGGTTAGTTCTGGTCACTGGATGTGCTCATCTGGGCCCTGCCCCCCTGGGTCACACTTAAAGGTAACAAGCAGGAGGTAGCACCAAACCCAGGCACTCAGAACCACTTCAGAGGACCCAATGAGCAGAGCTGTAGCACCACTGATGCAAGAGACACCTCTCAAATTCCTAAAACATAACCAGATTTCTATGGGGACAGTAGCTGTGCTACAGCCTGCATTCTGCTTGGGGCAGGGTAAATGACCCCAGGGACTCCAGCCCTGCTACTGTACATTTGGGTCCAACACTGTGGCTACTCTGGGTACAATTCTGTCCTTGCAAAAACGGCAGCAGAAGGCCCGAGCTGAGAGCCCCTGGACATGCTGCACACCCCCGATCACCACAGTCACAGCACGACAAACACGGCTCCGAGGCACCCGAGGCACAGCTGAGGGATCTCAGCCAGCGAGACCGGAGAGAGGCTGCTGGAGAGAGAGCTGCCAGCCTGTACCTGGGCCGTGAGAAGCGCCTGAGCACAGAGCCCAGACGTGTGGAGGCAGAGCTCAGCCCGCAGACAGCTCACAGCTGCCAAGAAGACACCAAGCAGGGAACTCAGCGGTGGCCTTGCCTCCGTCCCAGGTTACTCACCTTCTGCATGCCCAGCTGGCAGGGTCCCACGTAGAGAGGAGGAGGGGTCTCTGTGCTTGTCAGGGAAATATTGTCCTGACTGGGCAAGTCCATCTCCCGGATGACCTGAGGCTTGAGCTTCCCATAGCGCAGGCTGCAGTGGCGGAGGCTCTTCCTCTGCCATTTCTGAGTGGCATCGCTGTCTTTGCTCACCCCAAACCAGTCTGCAGTGCCTCTGAAAGATGCCAGCAGACAAGTGCTAAGAAGAAGGATGTTTGCTTGGACTATGCAAGTGAAAAGACAAAGCCCTGGTGGTCACTTCCAGCCCGCCCCAATTCAAAGGCAGAACTCTTTCCCAGAAGAATCTCGCAGTTTGTCCTCAGCTGGTTATAGCAACCTGACAGACGCTGGCCAGAAATGTTTGACCATCAACAGCATTCTGTCTCTTAAGACAGATGAAAAATGACAGGAGATATTCACTGTGGGTAAAGGACAGTTTGTTCTGAGTTTTTCTAAAAATAAAGGAAAAGAAATTGTACAGAAATTCAGAAAATAACTTGGTGAAAGGTGTTTTCCTACTTTAAAAACCATCTATTGCAAACACTTACCATTTTCAGGCCAGCTCTAGGTCCCCATTGTGAGACTGTAACTTCTCTGAAAAGCCACCAGAAATCACTCTTCTCTCCCAGCCTCCCCTCAACACTCCCAGAATCTCCCTAACTTCTCCATCTCATGCTGCAGGATTTCTAACCTCCTCAAGGGTAACATTAACAGCAAAACTTGCTGCAGTTCTGGTCTCTGCAAAGGCAGACACTATTCTAAGCTGCTGGTTGCAGAAGCAGGAGCACAAGGTTGCAGCCACGAGGCAGGTTTGCTGCCGAGTGGCTGCTGCCACAGAAGAGCAGTGGATCAGAAGCAAAATCCCAAGGAAGGCAGAGAGTCATCAGGATAAGTCAGACTAAAAGCCTATTTCAAATCCTGCACGACAGCTGGTACCCTAAACTTACAGGGGTCATGGCAGCCCTGCCAAGCATTTCCCACCATGGCTAATCCATCCTCAGGAGATGACAAGCTGTCTCGGCCTACAGCTGACCGGCCCAGGTGTTGGAACCTGAAAGTCTTCCCAAGCCAAACCCAAACCCCTGGCCTCATCCCCCCTGCTCAGGGGCAGGATCTCCAGCTGCTGAGAAGCAAGACCTCACAGATCACAAAGTGAGCATTAAAATACACACTGGAGTAAAGGCTGGGATAAATCTAGAATTAGGTCACGCAGAGGAACTGAGACAGTGTGCTGGAGACAGGAAACGAATCCTGTGGTTTTGCACCCTTCCAAGCAAAAACCCCACCAACCAAAAGGTGAAGGTGCTCTGCCACCACGTCAAAACGTGTGTTTGAAATCCACAGCCTTGTTGATTAAAACCTTCCATGTGCAACCACCACACATTTTCCTCAGCCTCTTCTCATGAGGATACAGAACAGACCCTTCAGAGGTCATATGGGCCATTGCTGGAATTCACCTGACCTCACTGACCCAAATGCCACCAGCAAGTCAGCGTGCCAGCCTTTGGACATGGGGCTATGTGAAAATCTTGGGGCACCTCTCTGCTCCCACAGACCCACATCTCCTTGAAGCAATCTTCCTTTCCCTCCAGAGAAAAGGCCCAGGGCCAGCCCCTGTCCTGACAGACTCACAAAGCCCATGGCACAGAGGTCAAGTTTCCAGCTGCTCTGGCACAATACACACCACGGAACAGCCTGACAACTCAGAGGGCTCTCCACAGATGGCTGCAACCAGTATTTCAAGGGCAAGGTGATCCTGGGTGACAAGCCTATGCATGGAGCCTCAGAGGAAGAGGGGCTGAGAGTCATTTGGGGCCACATGAGCCTCCTGAGGAATGGCACCACCAGCAGTCTCAGAGCTGTCCAAAACTCTGCTCCCACTAGTCTGAAAGGACAAGCACCACCACAACTGTTGGCACTGTGGAACTGCCAGAGACCACTGCTCGGCCAGGGCCGGTGTGAAGAGCTGTCCCACTCCCTGATCACAGCCAAAACAGTCCATTAAAGAGGTTTTCCAGTGGCATCTGGAGCACCCTGGGAAGATGCTGAATGCCTCTGTTCAGCTGGGGAACTCATCACATCCTACAGAGTCCCCAGGGCATTCTAACAACCAACATCAGAGTCAGCTGTCACTCTTCTGTCATGATGAGCCAAGCAGCCCTGAAAGCCCAAGGCCAAACATAAGCAGCCCCAAAGGTGGTCACCGTGCCAGAGTGGCAGCTGGCCAAGGGCAGCAGTGAGGACAGGCATACAGAGCATTAGCTCCAGTCCCTGCCATGCACAGTCATACTGTCTGTCTGATTTAAAAGTTTCCTGAGCTCCAGATTTGGGGTGATGGTCAATGGGCCGTTGTGCCCTGGACTCCTGGAGTGGCTCATCTCCTTGGTGCTAAGTAAACAAAGACCTCCACCTCAAAAGGAAGACAGTCACATTTGCATTAAAAAAAGCCATGATGTCAGCAGTGGATGCTGTATTCCATTCACCAGCTCTGAGCCCCTCTGGACCAACACAACATTGTCTGTTTGGTGCTGCTTCCTCTCCTTCCCTTCCTGCCCCAAGAAGACTTTGGGGCCAACATATGCTGCACTGCTGCCAGCAAAGGCAGGCTGGGCTAGGGCTGCCCTGGGGAGAGATTCCAGCTATGGTGAACACCAGGACGTTGACAGCTTGTTAGGAAAGGCAGGAGGGAGTGAGGCTGGCGGGTGGACAGCTTGTTAGTCCATGCTACTTATTGACAGCTGCCTACACATTTAGTAGGAGTGACAATTGTTTTTTGTTAGAGGCACACATGAACTTTCTCACTCTGCCTGTCTGTAGGCCTCTTGGACAGTCCTGGGAAGGCAACGTGATCTCAGCAACAGCCAGACTCTGTGCAGTTCACAACAGCCCTGGCACACACATGCAGGGGTGGGTTTCACACTCAGTGCTACCAGTACCTGAGAAACGATCGGGGCAGGGACTGCCGCTTTCTCAGGGAGCTCCTGCCCCCCCGGTGCCCACGAGCGGGCAGGGTCTGACTCCTCTGAAACCGAACCTGCCTGCTGCAAAGAAAAGAGAGCTGAGGGGAAGGAACCTCCAGGGCTGTGGAGAGGAGCAGCCACTGCATCTCCTTCCATAGCCCCATGGGCAGCAGTTTGTACCCCACTGCATGTGACAGTGGCCTCCAGCTGAGGGCATGGCCTAAGAGAAACAACCAAGCTGAAGCCACACAGCAGCATCTTTGAACCCAGGAGGCTGCTGAATCTTCTTGGTACACCTGTGACGTGTGTCTCACATTGCTCTTGAAGGTACCAGGAGTACTGCCATCCCCCTCAGCTCCCCCTGTAAGACCTGCCTTCTTCAGGGAAGATTGCCTGAAGATTCCATGCCTACAGATTCCACGGATGGCTTTGGACACCACTGTGAAACCACGGAGGTGTCAGCAGGCCAAGAGATATTATCTGCTTAGAGACAGGTGACTGGTGCCCTGACAGGATCTTGCCTAGTGCACAAGTCTATCTGTGCCACATCTGCTGCCTTGCATGGACATCTCAGACACTCTGGGAGACTGGAAATGGTGTTCGACGCTTTCATATGAATCACTGCCATGCCTTGTTCTGGACTACACAGGCTTGACTTTATGTTCACACTTGATCTGTGTCCTCCAGGGAAGATGGCATGGAGTCCTGCAGCAGTTTCACATTCTGTGCATTCTGAAGGCTGTGTTAAGCAGAAAACTTGGCAGTCAGCCTTCCTGGACTCACAAAACAAATCCCAAGACACAATTTAGGGATGTATGGTCTGCATTCTCCACTGCATACCTAGCTCTGCTAAATGGAAAACAGAGGTTTAGGCCTCAGTACTGTCCTGTTCCCTGGCCTTGTTTCCGATCCACTCATTTCATGCTTTTATTGCTAGTGCTGTGTCATGTGTACATCTCCTGCAGTTCTCCTCCCTCTCAAGTCCTTCCCAAGGTAAATTTGTCACACCAGCACCAAAGCAGCTCACAGTTCCTCACTCCCCTACATACAAACTGCATGTTGTGAGGACTTCTGGGGAAGGTTACCCTGGCCCTTCTACCCAATGCTTCTTGTCAGGGCCTCCACAGCACCTTCCCAGGATATCCCCTCATACTTAACATGCTCTTGCCTAATTGTCCTGGCAAGGAACAGGTCAAGAGCAGAGAGGCAAGGGAAGAGGCAGTGTAGGTGTGCAAGGACAGCCTCAGCAGGCCCAGAGGCTGTTCACAGCCCTGAAAAGAGCAGACACTGCTTCACGGGCTCAGCCCTCCCAGCCTCACAAGAAGCAGGATCAGAGTGGGCTGAGGCAGGAGAGCTTCACCAAGGCAGCTGGGGAACGTCTGAGGCAAAGGGAAACAGTGTGTGGGAGATCTCCCAGAGTTGGAAAGCTGCTCCTTTGTGAGTGGGCGAAGCCTGGCTGGCTGCAAGTACCCCTGACCCATGGAGCTCCAGGGATGCTCCTGGGATCCAGGCAGGCCTGACACGCTGCCAGAGATAAAAGCAAGTCGTCTCAGGAGAGAAGCTGGGAGAGCCACTCCCTCTGGGCAAACTGGGATAAGCCTTTGCCGTGGTGAGGGAAAGAGCATCCAGCTCTGTGTGGCTATGTCTCAAGAGGCTCCTAATGACAACTCTCTGTAGGAGAGGGACATAGGACCAGAGCAGCCTCTCCCTGCTCTCTACCACCCCTCAGAGCCATCTCAAGGACCTGCCAATGAGCCAGTGCTAGGAGCCAAGCTGCTGAGAGCCCTGCACTGCTCTGATGAGCTTCTGCCTCTCCAGCAACCGTGTGCTCTCAGACACTGCACCAAAGCATGGCCAACACACCCCATCTACAGTCACAACTAAATGTCAGGGCCTGAGACATCCTGTTACTGAGAAACAGCCCCCCGTGGGGCATGGGGGCAGCCAAAATCTGTCTGTAAGTGGCAAGCACCATTCGTTGTCCTGGTCAGCAGCATCTTCTTCCCAAGACTTGTCTCCTCATGTACTGCAGACAGGCTACACAGCACCACTGGGCTTCTATACCGGGGACCAACCCGCACCCACCCTTCCACCCCCTCACGAGGTAATGAGGGAGTCAGCCTAACCCTGCTGTGACAGGCAACGGGATGAGCAGAGAGGTACAAATCCACAACCGCAGGATGCACTGCAGCAGGCCCCGCGAGCCTCACCTCTTGATGGTCTGGGTGATTGAGGTCTGTCGTTGTAGCACGGGTCTCCTGGCGGGGTCGCGGGGCAGGGACGGCACGCGGCTGTTGTCGGCCGGCATGCTCACGCTCCGCAGGAACGCCTGGCGCCGCGTCGGCTGCGAGGCAAGCGGGAGGGAGTCAGAGTCCTGGGAGTGAGGATGTCAGCGATCCAACGCGCCCTGCAACACACCCTCCTGGCCGCTGTCTACCCAAATCACGCTCTGCTAGACCACTTCGCAAGGGCAGTGGGATTTGCTTCTTAAGTGGCTCTGGATCTGCACTAAAAGCCTGTGAGAGCTGTGGGTGGATCTGTAGTTGCTGCCTAGTGCAGCCTAAGCAAGCTGGGAAAGGCTTTGTTCGTAGCCTAATTGCCTGGGCATACTCACATGTCTTGGCTAAATGTCACCTACCAAATGTGACACAACTCACCAGGCTGTTCTCAGCTCATACAACTGCCTCCCCAGGGCTGCTCTGGATTACATTTTTATCAGCTCAGCAGAGACTCCATCTCCTATTTGTACAAGGCAGGTTGAGCAGACTGCCCCTCTGGCAAGGGAAGCTCTGATCGATGCTCTGGTCAGACACTGTCTCTGCTTCAAGACTACTTCAGCCTCTCTGGCCCAGAAAGCTAATGATTTCCACTTACGATAACATTTTTGATATCTTTTATGTAAAAGCAGTGCACAGATGCTCAGGTTGTAATTCAGAGGAGCACACAATGCACTCTTATCCTGACAGCCTGGGCTGTGCACACGAGACCCCAGAGAACATCACCTCCACCAGCTTCCATCATAAGCACAGAGGGTCTCTCCAGTTGCCCACCTGGATTTCGAGATTACACATAAGGGAAGATCCATCAAAGTCTTAAATAATTGATTCAGAAGGTTTCAACCTGCACTGGTAAAACTCAACTCAAACTCAACTCAACTCAACTCAACCCAAACTCTTTTCTTCCAAGGGAAGAGCAGAACCAAGATTTATCTGCCAGGAGCTGTCACATAAGTGAAGTGCTTTTGAGTCCCTGGACCACAGAATGCTGAAGAGAACAGTTCTTGCTGTTCCAGGTGCAATAGAAGTTTCCTCTGAAGACAAGCTTGTCCTCAGCCCCCTCCAGGGAAGCTGTATAACCCTCCATTTCTCTAATGACTAAACTTTTTTCACATAAGTGACTGAACCCAGGCCCTGTACATGCCCATGGAGCTGGGCAGCAAGAACCCTCTGGCTCTGCCTTCAGTGCACAAAGTCTGTCTTCCTGCACCAAGGCCACACAGGCAGCCAGCATTCATACGCAGGTCTCACCCCTACAACAGTTTTTAATACCTTGTAGCAGGTATTCCTGATATTCTTCCTATTCCCAGCACAAATAAAGGTCTTTTACTCTCGTGGTTTGCACAGTTCTTATTAACCTATCACCTCATCTCTACTTCAGCACTCCTCAATGTTATGTATTTCTCATCCCACATGGTCCTCTTAGGCTCCTCATGCTGCTAACAGCTTTGTGTTGCCAGTAACTGTTCTTTGCTGTTACTGATGAAAGTCTGTCATTATCTTGGCTATTCATAAGTCAGATTCATACCCTGCTCATTTCAGCAGAAGCTCTAGCACTTCCAGGCCCTTATGTTTGTCTGGGAGACCTTAAGTCCCCTTAAGAAATGCTTGTTTGAATACCTCACTCTCATCTCTGAAAGCCAAGACACTTTTCACAATGCCCACATCCAGTCACATCCACGGATGTGAGCACATCAGCCACCCACCCTCATCCCTCCCACATCCCCTTCAAGGGGAGTTAATTACTGCTCATAAATTTACTCAAAGGCTCTGCCCCTTCTTATGTGGCCTCAGGACCTGCCATCACACGCTGCTTTTCCCTCAGCCAGGACCGATGGGGACCCCAGGCACAGGGATGCTCCCAGCACATCCCTCCCCAGCTCCACAGACCCTCCCTCCTCCCCAGCCCCTGTACCTGCACGGGCTGGGGGGGCTCTTCTGGCACGGGCGTGGGCACCGGCACCGGGATGTCCAGTTTTAACCATGGCGGCTTCTTCCGCTGTAAACTGCTCGTGCTGTCGTGTCGCGCCTCCGACATCGTCCCACGCTTGGCCTCAGGCCTAGGAGAGGGGAGACACCAGAGTCAGGAGGGAATCTGGCTCAGCCCTCACAGCCCATGCTGGCAGGGTCAGAAGTGAGTTCTCCTCCCGGCTGTGACTGATGGCCCAAGCACCACGTGGGATGAATTCCCAAAGTGCCTCAGGAGGGCTCAGGGCTCACAGCTTGTGCCCACACTGGTCACTCAGCACCTGACACTCAGAGGACACAGAACCTCGAGCCAGATACAGAGACCGCAGTCACAAGTTTGAGTCGCTTCCCATTAAGGTTTTTGCTGAGACTACTGTGAGATCCAGATTCCTTAAGAACAAGCCATGAATTAAATCTTAATGAGATCTGGATCCAGACCAACCAGCTAAGTAACTGCAGTATCAAAAGCCACTGACCTCCCTCTAAAACCAGCTTGTTACTCACAGACACCCTTTTTTGCCCACCCAAAGCCAAGCACCACACTTTCCAGCTCTCTTAGCAATTAACAAGTGGCCGTTTCTCATCACTGTCTCTAATCACTTTTAAATGTAGTGATTTTCTAGAAACACGACACAGTGCACAGAGCAATACCAGTATAGCATGAACATTAGAGAACTGGCACTAATCCTGAACTAAGAGTGGTTTTCATACATAAATAATAATGATATGGTATTTAAATAAAAACCGCTGTGTAATCAAAACGCTGCAGTGAGCAGAGTGACTCGCTGCCGTCTTGACCACTCTGCTGCAGTTTTGCCCTCCTGTTTGGGACCACAGGAGTCTTTCAGGCTGGCAGAGCACCCACTTCACTGGGCACACTCAGAGAAACAATTCAGAAAACAGACTTCACTCAAGGTGGATCTGCTCAGATACCTCCAGAGGTACTTTCCAACCTAAATTACGCTACAAGCTTGTATTTCTTCCTCTTCTATCACATGCACAACTTCAAGTGAACAGTGGGAAGCATGCGTGTTGAATGGGACAACAGATTCCATTCCCTCCCGGCTCTCTCCTTTCATGGCCCTAGCCTGGCCTATGGCCCTTAGCCATAGGGGACAAAAATAATCAAGTGCCCCAGCCTCTTCACCACAGTGGACAGATGGAACAAGCAACCAGTTAAATCAGCAGGCACACATGCTTTGACAGGGAGTAAGAGAAAAACTCCGTTGGAACTAAAACTTAGTGCTCTTACAGCGTTAACACAGCCCATTTATTTTAAATGCAGAGTGAGTTTAACACGTAAAGATTCTTCCTTGAGAGAGGCCAAGTCCTAGGCCAGGACCAGAGGCAGAGGGATCTCCACCCTAGGAGACATTTCGGCATGCAACAAAACAAGGCCCTGAGCTGCTTGAATTATGCCAGCCTTGCAGTGGCTGAGCCAGTCAACCTGCACGGGTACCTCCCAACCTAAATTAGGCACTGGTTCTCCGGAACGCGCGCTGCCTTGCAGGGCATTTCCACCATGTTCCCACAGCTCCCTGCAGCTGCTCTGGAAAGGGAACTGCACACACCATTGCAAAAGATACAAGGCAGGGGGGCAGGCGGGGGGAAATAGGTCAACAAATGGGAGTGGGGGATGATCTGGATTGGGTTAGGAGAGAATCTCATCTAAAAGGAGCTGAAGGCCAGCTGCTGGTTCAGTCGCGCGAGCTGGGCCGGCTGCCAGGAGCGCGGTGCTCAGCTGAGCCGGAACGACAGAAAGGGAGGACTCAGCTGTAGGTGGATGAAGGTTGGGTTTCAGCAAATACCACAGGCCCCCAAAAGTCTGGGAATTCATGATCTAGCCTGTACAGACATGCCCTTCATACATGCACCACAGTCCTGTTGCACAGATGCAGCGCTGTGCATGAGAGGGACACAAATCCTTCCTTCGCCCCCCACCGAGCTGCAGGGGTGGCTAAACACAACTGTTCTACCTTCCTATAAGGTAAGAACAGTGAGAGTATTAGGGGAACTCCTGCCTGCGCTTGGTATGAGTAAATCTGCTATGACACACGATTTACTGAAAGGTCTTGCAAATCTGTCTTCATGGTGAGGCCAGAAAGCTGAGGAAAGAATATTTTCAGTATTTCATACCTGAAATAATCCAGTAAAGAGCTTCAGCATTTACCCCTGAGGACCACAAAGACGACATCTCCTCGAGGTGCCCTAATCAGACACTAGCCAAGAGAGACAGAGCCACCACTCTGGCATGACCAAACACAACCTACTTCACACAACTCAAGAGCCTCCTTCCTGTGCCTTCAAGAGCAAATTCAGAGCCTCTAAAATAGCAAGTCTGCTTTTTCCAGCATCTCACCACTGAGCCAACATCACTCAACATCCTTCCTGTCTACCTACAGAGCTGCCTTTGTGAGCAGGAGCTCTGGGTGTAAAGAATACAAATGTGTAGGATTTGCAGCTTCATCAATCAGTGAGGCCAAGCCAGGGAGGCAGAGGATGAATCACGCCTGTATTGCCCGAAAGTTGCTGCAATAACGTGAAACCCTGTGAAACACTTCCGATTAAATCTGTTTTGAGTTTCCCTTCCTAAATTGCCACAGACCACAGACAGTGACATCCACGTGTCTTCACTGGCTTCCTCGCCACCCTTGCAGACTAGCACATGGGATCTCCAGGGTGTACACACCTGCCAAAGAGGACAGGGCATGCACGCACAGGGGTCAAGCCTGTGGCCTTACAAGTACCCCCAAAGCTGACTCAACTTTGTACTTCAGGCAAGGTGAAGATCTCACGATGAAATTCACGTTCTGACAGAGGAACGGATTGCTCTGCTTTCTCCCAGCTTCAGCAGTTAAAAGAGCTCTTTAAGTAGCAAAGCATAAAAATGCATATACAACAATTGTATAAATGCATTCAGTATTTAAACCCCAGGTGAGCTTTAAGGGTGGCTGCAAACAGAATACGTAGGAGCAAATCCCTCTACCGGTTCAAACTTCTTTACTCACTAACAGGTTCACTTCCCAGTAAGAGTGCAGTGAAGGCAGAGCTGTTCAGCATTCCCAACGCCCTGTGTGCATTTGGAGTGGCCAAAAATAAACCCTACAAACACCTAAGACTTGATCAGGCCCTGCCAGGGCAAGCACTGTGAATTCTGTATGAATAATCAGCCACAGCACAGGTCAGACAACCGCCTCTGCCCCAGGCACAAAAAGGCCTGGGGTATGGCCATGAGAGACAGGTTTCCAGGGGGGTAACGGGGAGCCTGAATGTGGATCCAGCTGAATACACAGAAATATTGCCTAGATGAGCATCAGTGCACAGCTGTGTGCACAGATGTACAGCAACACGGTCCCACAGCCTCTGCATGGCAGGTAACACCCCTTATTACACCTGGCTCTCACTCAGAGTGCTGCTAATTTCTGTCCCAGCACTGCAGTGAAAGCACTTGCTGAGTTTCACTCTGACCCCTTGGTTACTTTTAGGGGTCAATGTTTCAGGGTCCAGTGTCCACGTATTTCATCAGGCCAGTGGGTTTTGTTTCAAAGTTGACTGCATTGATACATATTTTGTTTGAATCATCCCATACCATCAATCCCAATTTCTCAGTACTGTCAGGAGGCCACCAACAGCAGCAGGATGGGAACACACACAGCACAGCCACGCAGGGTCAGGCTCAGTGTCACTCTAAAGCCAGTATCTCATTTCCAGCTGAGGATGCCTGGCACAGGATAGGAGTACAGGATCACTTGACAGTCCTATCTCCCAGGACAGAGCCGTGGCACGTGCTATGAATAACTCACAGGCTTCTTGTGCCAGAAATATCTTTGCATGTAGCAGTTCTGTATCCATCTCTATATCCATCCAATGGTTATTATTCCAGAATTTATCCAACTCATTTTTTAATCCAAGCAAACTCCCAGTACTTGTAACTGCTCATGACAAAGTTCCAGAGCTGAAACATGTGCTGTGTGACAAGACTGCTCCAGCTCATCTGCAAACCTGCCATTTCCTGGGTTCACTTGCTGCTCTGTAGTTCTTGGACTAGAAGAGTGATCAGCTTTTCCCTAGCCTCTTTCTCCATGCAAGTCCTGACTCTACAGATCTCTTCCATGCTCTTCCTACCATCCCTTCTTCCCACACCCACATCCAGAAGCTCAGTCCTCGTACAGGGGCTGTTTCAGACCTCCTGCCTGTGCTTGCTTAGTTTGGACTCTGTTCCACCAGCATCACAAGACTCAGGAATATGCAAATACAAGGCTGAATGAGAGGCATTTGCAAATCCAGCTTCTTCTAACTGATCACCTGATAGCAGCATAAAAATTATTAATAATGTCCATTTCAATTAAAAAAAAAAAAACAAAAGAAAAAACATATCAGTAGCAGATAGTCTGGGAAATTCATCTTCAAAAGGTCTGTGCCAAAGCAAGGTCACAGAACCAGAATGAAAGGCAAATCCACTATGCTGTGGGTCAGGCTAAGAAAGGGGGAGAGCACATTAAATACCAAAGTTGGCACATGATCAAGGAAAGCTGCTTAGTGAAATCTACTAACCCAAAGAGTGAAGGAAAAGCTTTGTCCAGAAGCCTGAGCATTTTCCTAAAACTGACAGGCATCCTAAATACATTTAGAAGCTTGCACAGTCATTTCAAAGACTTCCATTTAAATAGACAACTGAATCTATTGCCATGTGGATTTTTTTTCTTCCAAAATGTCCATTTTACCAGCGTTCCTATTTAAAATAAAGCTGGCACTTTTTTTCCCAAGAAACATTCCAAACAAAAACCAAAACAAAACAAAACCCCAACTTAATTCAACGCTACCACACAAACAAACAGCATCTGCTTTTTCCAACACCACTGCTCCTCTCCAGCACAGCGTGTGCATGTTCCTACAGACACCCCCAGGAGGTAACAGACACCGGGGTTAACCCGCTGCAATCCGATCACCACCTCCCATGGTCAGACTCCAGCTGTTTTCCTCCCTTTTCCAAACCCCACCACTGCAACAATTGTATTTACAGTGCCTGCTACACAAAGTCCCAGGCAAGCCCCATGTACCTGAATGGGTCTGTGCACACAGCTCTTCTGGCTGAGGCACAGGAATCCAGGTGGACACAGCAAAGGAACCGGGGTCCTCAATGTGTTCTTCAGACAGGACGAGCCAGAGGAGCCAGAGGAGCCAGCTCCTGGCTGTGCCTCTCTCTCCAGGAGGATTGCTGCTGGCACAGCAGGGAAAAGGCAGGAAGTCCAAGGAGAAGAGGAGCAGTGGGGCTTCAGTCTCGCGGCTGCCAATAAAACCATCTAGCATGGATCAGACCCAACGAGTTACAAACAATATCCCAAACACCAGGCGTGAGCCAGCCCTTTGAAAGAGGCCAGATGGAGGAGCTGAGGGCAGGCAGGGATGGGGAAGGTGGGACAGGCCTGCGGCCCTGCACTCTCAGGGAAAGCTGTTACAGGCACAGCAACGTCCAAGCTTTGGCTGAGACCACCACCACTGCCCGCCCTAACAAAACACCTGAGAAATGAAACAAGGCCATCAGCACTGCCCAGCGCCCTCTCCTGCTCTCCCAACGCCGGCTGCTGAGCTGGGAAATGCTGTAAGGCTTTGCAGAACCGCAGGCTGCCGCAGCAGAAGCTGGGTCTGAGCAGCCCAAGCAGCTCTGAGCGCAAGCCTGGCAGAGGGCTGTGCAGACACAGTGCCCTTTGAGCCCTGCCCCGCAGGGAGCTGGCAGCACTGCCATTCCCACACACACCCCACTGTCCCTCTCGCTGCTCTCTGCCGTGCACAAGCTCTGCCTGAGTGCTCGTAGAGGCTGCTGCTGCTTCCAAGAGCCTGCACCAAATCGCACAGGCAACAGTTCCTCAGGGCTCTGGCTTCTGCTCGCAAGCAAACCCATCTGCCAGCTAGCTTCTGCCCAGGGAGCAGGCTTGCCTTACTCCACTGAGCCACCACCAGGCGTTTTACCAGCACAAACTAACCCTAATAAATTATTTCCTGTTGATCTGGCATCTTGAAGAGGCTCAGACAATTTCAGATAAGCCCGGAGAGGAAGGGTAGGACCAGCCTATTCAGTGATGGCTCAGCGTGACGGCAGCTCAGGTGAGACATCAAATACAGGCCCGAGATGTTGCCCCCTGCCTGTGTGAAATTGTCCTATTCCATCCCCACTGGGGGTCTCACCATGAACCACTTAGTTGAATTAGCTGAGAAATACCAACCAAAACTGCCTGGTTTGGAAGAGGCCAGGCAGACTCCCAGACAGGAAAAGGGAAGCTACATTGGGTTGGTATTTCATACAAAGCCTTGGAGAGGGATGGTATTCAAAGAGGCACAGCAGGAGTGCAAAGCTTTAGCTGGGACCCACTGAACCTGGGAAAGGTTCAGTTGCATACACACACAGAGGGTTTTAAGTACAGGTAAAGAAAACATACGCCAGTGGAGTCTGAATGTACACGAGCCAATCCCATGATCAAGAAAGGAGACCTGATATCCCTTTGGGCAACTGATTTTCTTGATTTTCAGAAAAACACGAAGGTCATGATGGAAGTCAAACAAAAATGAGTTCCTACTTGAACACCAGCATTAAAAGCTTTCAAAGCAGCTTTACCTGGGACCTGAAGGTGTGGTGCCCTCATATAGAAGAGAGGAGAAAAACAGGAAGCTCAAAAACCTCTTCTGATTTCTGTTAGTCCTCAGATCTGTAGTGAACTCCTTCAAATACAGGTTAAAAGATGACCCCCAACTGCAATATGCAAACACTCACAAGCAACAGGCTGATCTTGAAGGTGCTTTTGTTGCAGCAGACAAAGGGCAAAATAATAACAAGAACTCAGAAACCAATGCTCAAAATTCAAGCTAAAATGATGTCTCAGACACTTGAAAGAGATGAAAGCCAACAGAAGAAGCAGTGACCCAGCCCTGTGTGCTGCCCTCCTCCTCCTGCTGGCACCAGCATCCCCGCAGCTGTTGGGTGATCCATACTGGGAACCAACCCACATGAGCTCAGCAGAGAAAATGGCTCCTTCCAGCCCCAGCTCCTTCCCACATGGCTCCACAAACACTTGTGCCAGCAGAAGGAAAGGGGAAGAAGCAGGAACAAACAGAGCAGCTGGAGCCAGATGACTGGATTGCTTCTTAAGGCAGTATAGTTTGAAGAGATTGTTGAAAACATGGCCAAAAACTCAGATTTGTAGCACTGTGGGAAGGCAACAATTATCCCAGGGAGGTGGTGGGTTCAGTGTCTCTAAATAATCTTCTGAGAAGCACCCTCAGTGCAGGTGTTGAGTGCAACAGGAATAAAACACTACTGTATCACCAGAGGCAGACTGAATTTTTTGGTGGGGTCATTAGATGGGAAAACATCCAAACCACCCACAGATTTCTCCAGAGCTGACAGTTCTGGAGTTCTGTCCAAGCCTCACACCCGGGCAGCTTCCACAGAGGGGCTCCCAAGGGAGGAGCTTCCCCTGCTCACCCGTGGCCTGGAGCACCCACAAGGAAGTAGGTGGAAGGCAGCCAAGCAGGGCAGGCTGGGCAGAGGAGCCTTTTCCAGCTCCTCAGCACGTGTGGCCCAGATGACAGAGGCAGGTCTGCAGCACCAGCCAAGCACACCCAGGGCCCACGATGGGCAATGAGCAACCTCCAGCTCCACCTTCCAGAGCAAACCCAGCCCAGAGCCAACTACAGCCTCCTGAGATACCAGCAAGGGCAACAGCCTGCACATAAACCAGCCAGCAACGAGGGGGGAGCAGTGGAAAACCTGGAGCACTTTGGCGTTATCACCCTGTTTATGTTTCTCTGTGAACACCCTGTGGCTTTGCCACCACATCCAATAGCCACATTCCCAGCAGCCACATCCTAAAAGTCTGGTCACAGCCTGTCACTTACAGGCTCCATCCGGGCACAGCATGATGAGATACCTGCCAACAGCTCCAGTGATGGCACACCAAGCTCTCAGCAGCATTCCCACTCCTTAGGGAAGCCAGCAGAGCACTGCCTGGTCATCCAAAGGAGCTGTTTCCACCAAGAGATCTGTTACCAGCTAAAGAGATCATCTATGCAAGCCTTGTCCCTGCACCCTGGTTGAAGTTAACCACAGCTCCCTGTTGGCTTGGTGGTGCCTGGGCTGAGCCAGCAGAGCCCTTTGGGTCCCCAGCAGCCTCAAAGCACAGTTGTGTCAGTGCTCTGCACCTTCTTCAGGAAAAGAGTGATCACAGACACTATTTCAGTACACATTTAACTCATTTAAACAATTCAATGGGACTTCAGAGGACCCTGTTCCACATTTATTTCCATTACTAGTAAAACAGATGCCCGGTTAAGTTCTGGCTGACCCACAAGTACCACGGGCACAGTCACTGCCTCAATTATACAGCAAGGTGAGAGTCACAGAAAAGCTTTTGTCAGTGCAGCCATGACCCCACGTTAGGAAACACAAAACAAACCCAACAAAGGTATTATTTTCATTGAAATTCTGCATTTTGAAGTTTTTTCTACCAGCTCTCATACTCATCACAAGGACTGTAAGGGTTCAGGACACAAGGCAAGCTGGGAACATAGCGCTGGGATGACACTCAGGACAGAAGTAAACACTGGCTCGGGTTGATTTTGGAACAGCTGTTGCCTGTGCACCCAGCTAAAGAGCAATTTTCTTGGTAAAGTAATGTGTCTTGGTGATTACAACATTGTTCATTTAGAAAATATATCAATAAATAACGGATGGAAAAGCAGCCTCCCCTAAAAAGATCATAATAGGCCAAACCAAAAATTATGTTAGACCAAAAGCGACTCATCCTCTACAGCAAAGACTCCGGGTACTAAAAGAATCACTAAGAATCACTGTTTGTTGTGCTAAATAAAAATGTTTCAATGGTAGAAGAGATCAAAACTGCCACAAATGACAACATTTCCTATGGAAAGTTACATAAAACCACTTTGAATAGCAACCTAAAAAAATCTTAGAGGAAATAACAATAACAAACGCTGGAGCCACTAGAAGACAGACTTTGTATTCAGGAAGGATGGAAGCCACAGAGCCATTCAGAACAGCTCTCTTGGCGTGTTCCTTTGAAACTCAGAGCATCCTCACTCCTTATCACACACCTGCTTTCTCCAGCACCACCATAGTTCTGCTCACCTGGGTACAAGTGAGAGAATAAAAAATGCCCAGAGCAGCCGAGGCTCAGGGGAGATCCTTCAAAGGAACAATTAAAAAGCCAAGAATTCAGAGCAGAGCTGGTTTGGCTGGAGCTGCTGTTCCTCACCATTAGCTGATGCAGCCAAGGACACAGGGGAGCCACTCTGGTACTCTGATTTCTCCCCTGGCTCGTGCTTGATAGCCAGGCACATACCATCTCCTGCTGTGTCCAACTGGAAATAGCTGCAGGAGGAGCTTGTCTTGCTCTGCAGGTGTGTGCACACCTCTGCACATTCACTGTGTGCCCAGTGCAACAACTCATTCATAATGCAAATAGAAGTAGTCATAATTCTAGCTCAGTTTAGCAAAAAAAAAATAATAAAAAAAATAAAAATAAAATTCTAAGTGAACCACGCTTCTTCAGTCTGAGTGAATGGCATATTCTTGTTCACTGCTCTTCCTGAAATTATAGTCCCAGAATAGCCAGGGAAAAGGAAGATTCACTCACACTTTTTGGCAGGACAACTCACTGTTTTCTACTGTTCACTTTAAGGCTTTGAATTTAAGCAACAGAGTAACAAACCTCCCGTGTGCTGATTGCTACAGGGCAGCAACTCCCCAGATACAGAAGGTGCATTTGTCAACCCAGCCGTCTGAGTCCTACAGATTTTAAAATCCAAGCAGTTCTAATCTTCACTGAGCCAAAGCCAAATAAGTGCCAGACCTGAAGGACTGTAAACGCAGCATCCTGTGCAGTTTCAGGATGACCTCATAGGGATTGTTCCTTTTTAAAGGAAAGAAAACCTTCAGAGCAGGGATTGCTGCTGACCAGCAGAGCAAGGGGCTGGCTCTGAGCAGAGTGGAAACAGGAAGGGGAGGAGGTGGCAAAGGTAAGCTTTCCAGAAAAGGCAAGATCAGGCATGGCTTGCTATCTCTTCCCCCCCTGGGAAGGCTCTACCGTGCCAGGGAAGTATTGTGCAATGACACCTCAGACTTCTCTGAGAAGAAATTACATTTCCTTTAATAAATACTGTGCTTTAGAGATGCTCTGATTAGTAAGGCAAGGTCTGTTTGTTGCTGAAGGCTCCAGAATTTAGGAACATATCCGCTTGCTCAGGTCTTTATCACCACAGCTCCATCATTTCTCTGGTAGGCAAAAAGGACTGTAATTATATTTGAAATAAATTGTTTACCTAGATAGTTGAAGAGTATATCCAAAGGAAATTACAGCAAAAACAAGCCCTATGTCAATCTGACATTTGCTGTGTGTGCAGCAAGCAGAGCACACAAGCAATGAAACGTGCACTCTTACAGCTTTAGGAGATATGACAGCTAAAGTAAATGTGAAGAATAAGTTCTCTACACTCAGTCTGTCTTCACTCTGTCTTCACTCAGTGGGAAACAGACACTGTTACTGAAAAGGATTTGACCACAGTTTGGATGATTTGGTCAAAAACTCAGCTGCTAATTTGCTCTTTGTCACATCATCCCAACACACATTAAAAAAAACCAAAACACCTCCTCATTCCTACACAGCAGCATGGACTGAAACAAGGATGAGAGGTGTGATCTGAAGCTTCAACCGGTCCTGGACATCAGCAAGATGAGCAGGATCAAAAAAAGGAGCAAACAGTCGGAAATTCCTGAAGTTCAGCTAACAAGGACATGACAATAGGCAATGTCAGCACAGACGCAATTTCCACTTCTCCCCGTGGAAACCTCACTTCCCAGTGGCACAGTCATTCTGCCTGTGAAAACAGAGAGGTTGGCAGGCAAACCCTGCCCACCTCAGGGTGCACTGCAAGGAGGGTCTCCACAACCCTGTGCAAGCAGGCCTGGATGGTCTGAGCACACATCACACACCAAATTAGCTTGGGTTCTTCGAGGACATGGAAACAAAGCTGCCAGCATGACCAGGGGAAGTGCTGCCAAACAGATCCCTTTCCTTCCAAGGTTAAATCTTGCCTGTTGCTGCCTAATCTTTTGGGACTAAGAGCTGCAGGGCTAAGACTGTCCCTTTTACATGTTATTTTCTCAGAGGGGAGTTATTGTGCACTAGTAGAGTAAGCAAACTGATGCCCATTCAGGTCCACTAGTTCTGAACAAGGCAAAAGAGAAACAAACAAAAAGAAAACAAAACAAAACAACCAACCACAAAGCTAAAAAAAGCCTACCACCGGGGAGAGAACTACCTGCACAACCCTAGACACCGGGGCTTTCTCTGTTCTGAAGAAAGAAACCATCTTCATCCTACCTCCCAGCAGCACTGGGATGTTTTATCTGCAACCCAGACACAAATCCCATGAAACTCAGGGGCCCACAGCACACACTGAGATATTGTCACACAGCAGAGAGGATGCAACACAGCTCCCCGAGCAGGCAGGCAACACATGCATTCCACGGGTTCCTTAAAATTCCAACATGTACATACCCAGCAGCTGGAAGGCAACCTCACAGCAAGTGTGAGATCTGCACAGTTCGTGTCCCTTTCCTTCCAACTAGATGATGACAAATGTTAAACTTGGAGTCCACCACCTCTTCAGCTGGAAAGAAAGGAAACTGATCCACATCTGAGCTCAGGGAAAATGTTAAGGAAGGAATCCATCCTTGAGTTTTAAGTGTTTCCACTGAAATGGGTCATACACAGGCGACAGGCTGGTGGCTGCAGGAACAGCAATTAATAGAAGTGTCATGTCAGGTCACAATTAATGCTGGAACCTCTGAGAAAGGCGCACGGCCTCCATGGGGTGCCAAAGCCTCCAGAGATAGCTACGGAAGAAAGGCAGCAACCACAAGGGAAGAATCTTATCAAAAGACTGGTCTGCTGGATAAAAGCTGTAGACTGACAGATAAAGAAATGTCAGGATCTTCAGCTCACAGCCAGTCCTGCTTGGCAGGCACATCCCCAGCAACATGGGGTTCATACAACACACGCTCTGCTCAACTTTTTGCTGGATACACTGAATGGAAGAGGAAAACAAGACGGTAATCCTGGTCATGTTGCCCATCTCAGGCCTTCAGCACTAACCAGGCTGTGTTTGCACTGCAGAGAGATACAACACACTGAAGAGAATCAAACCTTTACTAATTATATCTGAGCATGAGGGCTCTGTGCCCAGAATAAACTGTCCTATCATGCCACACTCAGCAGACCCTGCCTCTTTCAAGGGAACATGTTGGGACTTGCTGGCTACTTTCCGGGGCTGGATTCCAGAGGAACAGGACTGATGACCCCAAAAGGAATTCCTATTCCTGCCTGGCGACCTCGCGCAGCTGCAGCCTCCCTGCAGTCTCTGCCACGAAAGTGAAACGAGCTGTCTGCCAAGTGCAGTGACGAGGTGCTGGCCCTCTCTGAGGGACATAATTCCTGCCTGAGGTGACACATCAGGGCCACACAGTCTCAGTACCAAGACACAGAGAAGACAAGCTTGTTGGAAGTGTCTGCTGTGCTCTGCAAGCCAGCAGCACTCTCCTCATTCAAAGCTCATCCCCCTGACTGAAGCCTACCCAGTACAGAGCAAGACATTCCCAAGACCAGGGCCAGCCCATGGCTTTCCCCAGAACCTGAAAAGCCAGTTTGCAGGCAGATCTCTTGCAAGTGGATTGCTTAAAAAAAAAAAAAAAAAAGAAAGGAAAGGAAAAGAAAAGGCCTGTCATGGGAAGTCCCAGAGCAGAACTAGTTTTGTGGGAGTTGCTTTTACGCTGCTCAGCATCAACCTCCTTTCATGGGAACGCACAGAAGCAGGAACAGCACAGACACACGTCCACATGCCAGAGCTGCTGCCTCCCTGGGGACTCAGGACCAATGAGCACAGAGACCAGGACAAAGCTGGGGGCCTGTTCCAAATGCCCAGCACCTCCTGGAAGGCTGGCAGTATCCCAGCTCAGAAATGGCACAGACAGGCTCCCCAAGAGCCTGCACACAGACAGGGGAGACCTGGGCTGAGCAGCGGTAGCCATGAGGATTTAAGGACATGAGGGATGCAGCAGCAGGAAGGGATGATAGGTGTTATTAGAGCAACTGAGGGTTAAAAAAAAAAAAAAGGCAGACAAGCCCTTTCATAAAGTCCATCTAACAATCAATGCTTAAAGGAAATATCTAAAGTTCACCTCTTTCTTCCAGCTGTATCAACCAATCTAACACGAGTCATCACCTCCTCCTGCAAACCTGTACTACTGAGTGGAACAGCTGGAGAGCAACATCCTTCCATACACTGGAGTGGAAATGCAATTCTTCCAAGGGTCTGCTCCCCAGCTTGTCCCAAGCGGGCCGTTTTTATCCCCGTGGTCACAGTCCTTGTGGCAGCTATTTTCCTTGCTGCCCTATCAGCGTTGCTGCAGTTAACACCCTGTGCTCCTTCCTTGCCTCACGCTTCATTCAGAAGCTTTGCTGCCTTGTCCCTTCCCGTTACGTGTGACTATTTTTTCCCTTTACTGCAGAATGCACTTTTCTTCCCAGAGGAAATTAGCAGGCATGGGGACAAAAACAGGAAGAAAGGAACCAACTTCCTGCTTGCTTCAAGACCCGGCTTGGAGACATCCCTGACCAGCACCGTGCACCCCGCCACGAAGCCAACCTGCAAGAATAGCAGCAGCTACAGGAGCGAGCCGTGCACTAGGACGAGCACCACACAAAACTCATCTGTGCTGCCACTCACCTCTCCTGAGTTACACTGGAGAAAAACACAAGGCAAAATATACACACGGGGCACTTTGGCACTGCAAGGATGTGTGTGGCAGGATGGGGCTGCTCGCTGAGGAGCCCAAAAGGACTTGGCACTGAGGGCGCAATCCCGCAAAAGCTTTGGTCTTGCTCGCGTCAGGCTGCCGCGATCGCCTTGCTTCGTGCCAGCAGTGCACAGTGTGAGAACTCAGTTCAGGGACTCGATCCGGCAGGAAAACTAACCTTTACATGTAAAAAGCCATATATTTTCCACAAGACCATCTCCCAAAGTCGCTGCCAAAGCGCGGGCGCCAGCATCAGGGGAGGGACGGGTGGGAAAGCGCGGAGACGGGGCGGACTCGGATCAGATGAAACAAGCCGTGAACGCGCACCTCCA
>WAAG01016745.1:87025-111609 GCA_013390105.1 Tichodroma muraria
GTAGGAATGCGCCGCGCCGGGCGGAAGCCACCGGCCCGCCCGCGGCCCCCGCCTTCCCCGCTGCCTCGGCGGTGGGCAGCGCCCTTCAGCCCCGCCGCCGCGCTGGGGTGACGGGGTTGAGCGCCGGCTCCCGTTAGCATCGGCCCCGCGGGTGCAGGGAACGATTCCCGGGCCGGGAGTCCCCTTGGCTGGGCACCGCTGAGCTGCCAAGCCCCAGCCCCGTTGTCCCCCACGGGAGCCTTCCCCATTAAGCCTTCTGCACACTGGGCTGCGATGCTCCCAGTCCCCTCACTCTTGCTGTTTCACTGTACTTTACCTTCTCCTCGACTCATTCCCCTACACTTAGTACTTTTTCCCATCAAGTTTTCACACCTCCTCTTCCAGCCACGTGGTTAGCGTATCATCCCTCCTCTAAGTTGCTTCCTTCCTCCCAGTTTAAACATTTTCCCCTTCTGGAGGGTATCCTCCCACCTCGATTGCTCAGCCATCCTCGCCTTTGTCCTGGGATTGCCGCGGAAGATTTCTCCATCCATCCTCCAAGGAGCATCAGTCAGCATGTATTGCTCACGAAGAGCTTTGCTGGAGCTCCAGCGAGGCCTGCAGGGTGCACATCCCTCTTGAGCAGGTCCCCAGCCCACAGCTCCAGATGCTTTCAATGTTAGTAATAACTGGGGGGATGATGTTCCTTTCCCATCTTACTGCATCTTCCCCGCCGACCTGCGTGATCCAGACGAGCTGAGCTCATCGGTACCGCACCCAGCCCTGCGCGTGCCCACGGCAGCCACACGTCGAAGGCAGCCCCCAGAGAGCCCTGCTAACGATATCATGTCTCATTAGCTAATGAGCAAACGCAGAGCAGCCCCAGCTAGTCCTGGCTGAGGTGGAAACCAAATCGCACGCAGAACCCCGACTGTCCGCAAAGCTTAAGAGGCACAAATTGTTTTCAGATGTTTCTACCACATAAACAAGGAAAAGAAGCATCGAGTAAAGCACTCGCAGGGCTCTTCAGCATCTCCCGGGAGGAACGCTCTGGAGCTGGAGTAGGAATCTGACCCACCCCTTCTCGTCGTTCTTTGCCTCCTGCCAATTGTATGTGCATTTTGCAAGAAAAGCAAAGCTCTGTCACTGAAACGTGACTTCTTGCTCCTGTAGAAGAACACTTGCAGACAGCACTGCTAACCCCATCCCACAAATTCTCGTTCCCCAGTGCTTCCCTGCCCAGCTCCCAGATTCTGGATTCTTCTACCCAAGCTGCAGGAATCTGCAGAGCTGGATAAAATCTACCCTCTTGGTAAAGAACACACCTACGTTGCTGCCATCACCAGCCAGGGTGGTTCTCCTTCAGTGCACTGAGTCCTCCTAGCCCAAAATAGATGGAATAAGGTAACTTAAGGCCAGGTTCTGACTGCTCAAGCCCGAGATGGTGAACAGCAGCAGTTCAGTATTGAGCATCCACCATTCCTACTCTGGAGCAGGTCATCTAGCCCAAAAATCTTGTTTGTTTTCTCCCTCTTCAGGAATACTTCTATTTGAAATGTGGCCTCTGAGGACCAGCTGAAGGAGAGCTCTTTCCTGATGCTTGTTATGTTTAAGGTGAACATGTGATTACATGAATTTGCTTCATTCTTCTCTGCTGGAAACTGGAATTTCCTCCCAACTTGAAACCCATGAGAAAGTGCGATCTCGCCACAAGACACGGTTAAAGACCCAATGAACTAGATATCCATCAGCATGTGAATGCAGCACTTTCACTGCTGCAGCTTGCTAAAACTGCTTCAAGGCCTGGTGAGCCACACACCTGCCTGCTTCCAGCCAGGCACTGCTGAGTTTGCACTGGCCAGGAGTGGTGCAGAATGGCCCTCAGGTACTGGACAGAACTGTTTAACACCTCATCTCCACCTGCATCCCTTCCTGTATGCACATCTGTATGCAACACTCCTTGGAGCACTGATCCTGTGTCATCAAGTGCTAAATTGTGGCTCCACTGAATACGGATTATAATCCACGCAGGGAAATGCTGGTGTTAGAGCCTGTGTGCCTTGCCTGATGGTTTTGTAAGGGCAGCTAGGACACACCAGGAGCACAGAGGTCTGCTTTTATCAGGATCACCGGTTCCCTAGACAGATGATTTGATTCCAACCTGCTTTGTTCAGTGTTTAGGCCAAGAAAGCATCCCAGTACCTGGCAAGCACAGCAGAGAGCATCAGATTGCAGCCTTGACCAGTAAAAACAGAGCTCCCCTTGCCCTCTGGAAATACACAAGCTTTGCAGTGCCTCCTGTGCTGACATGAAGCAGCAGCACAGCCCTGGCAGCTGTCCTAGCAAACAGGGAAGAGGTCCAGAAAGGCCTGGGATTTCTTCTGGGGAGGATTAATAACACAGAAACCCAAGCGAAGTCCCACGGAGTTTCAAATGCAGGTGGCCTGGCCAGGAGCCAGAGAGGGAACCGCCAGGAGGGAAGGACGGGGATTCCCTTTGGGGAATGCCTTTCCAGGGTGGATGGCTGGATCTGCAGCCCCTTGTTGGGGAGCAAACCAGGTTCCTGAGTACCAGCAGCTGATCAGGTTTTCACCCCCAGCTGCACATGTGTGTGTGGGATCCTGTGGACAGGAGAAGTGGGGATGGTACAGCAGGATCTGTTCACCAGAGCTGCTACAGAAATCTGTCCCCTGTTCCTCGCTACCCTGCAGCTCCTGGTGTGCAGCTGGCCCAGCTTTCTGCCCCAGGGAGAGCAGTGAGGGCTGCTCTGAGCACACAGCCTCAGCAGTGCCCTTTCTCACACACCGTGGGAGTGTTGGTGCAAAATGCCCCCAGAGTGGATGCCAAGCTGGGAATGGTGCTGCTGACCTGCAAAAAAAAAATATTGACATTTTTTGGAGTGCAAACCTTTCACTTCCCAAAAAAACCAAACAGCTTCTATTAACAAGCAGCTATGTCGCAACTTCAATTTCCTATAATCCACTCCATTTACATGAAGTTCAAAAACCTCAAACTGGGTGGAAGGTCTTTTGAAGCCTCTGTCACCCTGAGGCAGCAGCAGACAGTGCAGACATTATTGTGTGGGGTCACACCCGTGGCAAGGAGGGAACGCAGAGGTGACTTTGGCCCAGCAGTTGCATGCATCTGCTCAGGTGCTGGATGTGCTGTGGGCTGAGCTGGCAGCAGGCCTGCAGGGATTGGGGGTTTAAGCCCATGGAAGAGGTTCAAAAATAAAGCCAAGCCCCACCATCCTTTCCTGAAGCTTATTCAGCCCAAATCAGGACAGACCGTTCCCTTCACAGACATCATCAATGAGTCCACCTGGGGCTGGGGAGCAGGAGACAAGCAGGGAGAGGAGCCAAAATGTTGATCTGGGAAGATGGTGGTGCCCCAGACCACTCACAGCCATAGGAGCTGCTGCCCAGCAGAGCACAAGGAAATCACATCAAAACTCAAGTCCTTCATTTTCTGCCCAAATTAATTGCAATTGATCATTCTGGGCTCTAGCCACAGGGAATGTGTGTGCTTGCAGTACCAGGAGGAGGTAGAGGAGTGGAAATGAGATACAGCTAGGATTTCATGGTTAGCCCATACAGAAATATTTCTTTTCAATTGTATTTCACCAAGAAAATCCACTCAGATCAAAATGCAATTTTCATTTTGGTCAACTCATTGGGGGAACTCGCCAAAAAAAAAAAGGGAAAAGAAAAACAAACTGAAAAGAGCATGTGTAAAGTAAGCTATGATTTCCAAAGTATTTAGGAAATGTCACTTAGCAAAATAGCTTCCTTCTCCCTGGTTTACTTCAACACAAAAAGATGCTTTTAACATACATATATGTATGTTTCATATGGAAGAAATAAAAATGTCATGGAAGAAGTAAGATAAAACTCCCAAAATATCTCTTATGTAGCCTGAAAGACTCTTATCATTTTCCAATCCACTCTTGGCAAGAAATGAAATAATATTGCTTCAGAATTTCAAAACTGGGCAGATTTATTTCCAAGAGGCACACAAGGACTCTTATAAAGCAGTCAAATACAGAGAGCAGTGGCCAAGGGTGTGATCAAACCTTCACTGTTGGAATGCAGGCCTGGAAGAGCCTGAATCCAAATTGCACAAATTACCTTTTAGTTGTTGATCTGTAACTCTGGGGCGCCTGGGTTTTGTGCTGGGACTTTCACTTAAATACCCAGGTTCTACTAACAGGGGAGGGGTGCCAGAAGGAAAAAATGAGCCCCAGGGAAAGTGAGCTGGATGTCACAGTGTCGTTTGGGGTCTTTGTGTCCCCCTGTCAGGGCTGGGTTTCAGCTACTGGTGTCACACTTGATTCCAGTACTGAGTCACTCCTGTTGATGAAGAAGAGGAGCACAAGAGGTGGGAACATGCACATCACCCTGCAGGTGCCAAAGAATCCCCAAAAGCACTGCAAGAGATTGTCAGGTGGAACAGCAAGCTTTGGTAGCCTGCAGCCAGTAAGGGCATCCTCCAGGTTAGCCCAGGTGGCTTCTAAGCTGCTGCAGGGGACAGGTCTTGAAGGAGAACATTCAGAACTGGCAATAAGGAGTGATCCAGTTCAGACAGAACACTGCAGAAAGGATTCAAACTTGGCATTAGTCACAGTATAGCTCTCCAACTCCTAAATTTCTGTATTAACTAAAAGAGAATTGAATTGAAAAAAAAGAAAAATAAAAACAAAAATTTCCAGTTCAGTTACTCATAAATGAACTGAAGGAGTTCATAAATGAGCTGAGGAATTTTGGTTTGTCTGTCAGCAATAAGCTACATTTTTTGAAGAAAAAGCAGAGATATGCTATCTTGATGTAAAAATATGAACTCAGTAATTGGAGAAAAATAATTCAGTTACTGACAACAAGCTTGTAAAGAGCTTGCTTAGCTAAAATAACAGGGCTTTGTGTAAATCCAGCAAATCTTTACACAAATCTGTAAGAATAGTTTTGGCATAGGCAAGTAACAAAGTAAGAAGCTGAAATTTCAAAGTAAAATCAACTCCCTCTGAGAGTCAGTTACAGAGATCCTATCTCCAGCAAAAATTAATTTAATCATGTCACCCAGCAGTTAGTTAGAACAATAATAATTATTGTAAGGAACACAATAATATAGTAAGGAACAGTAATATTTAGTGTAAAAACTATTCCAAACAATCTGTTTTCATGGGTTTTGATCTAGACTTTGTCAATCCCCCTGTGCTGCCAGCAAATGACTCCTCTTCCCAGTCTGTCACTGCTTTGCTGGTTTGTTCCTTCTGCACTATTTCTGATTTTTCAGGTTGAAACAGGAGTCATGGAAGAAGAGGGTGTTACCAGCTTCCAAAGGTTTTATGAGCTCTCTCTCTGGCATATCTGGAGTGTGGCCTTGCTGCTGGATTTCAAAGACCTCCAAGGACAGAGTTCCCACCACCTGTATGTGTCCTGGGTCCTGTCCCATGGCTGGGCCACTCTCACAGGGACAGATCCCAACCCAACGTGCAGCCGGTTCCCCTGTCACTCCTGGGGCCTCCTGCCCTTGCAGGAAAACCCCCTGGGTTTCAACCCTCTCCACCCCATCCTGCAGGGAGAGCAAAGCCACCCCTCAGCTCTCCTCCCCAGCGCTCCCAGTGGCCCTTCCCCGGGCTCTCCAGTTCCTCTGCCTCTCCCTAGGGGTACAGAGGATCCGAGGTGGGATGCCGTGGTGTGCACTGAAACACTGGTGCTATGCAAACAGGAACAGAAGGATTATTTGTACTTTAAGCCCATCAGCAGCGAGCCCTCAAACATCTGTCAAACACGCTGAGCTGTAAAGGCTCCCTGTTTTCCAGCAGAACTTTAGGAGCAGGAATTAGGGAAGTCCAGCTGACCTTAGCTGCAGAAGCACTGGTGGAGCTGTCTCTGCCTTTCCAGACCTTCTGCAGGACATGGCAGAAAGAGGAAGCTGCCAGCAAAGTTTTAACAAATATTCTGTTTATGACTGTCATTAGATGCTGAACAAGGGGAAGGCAAGAAAGGAATGAAAGCCCAGAAGAAAGCAACTGTTAATCTTGACTCCCACCCAAGCCTACTGCATGTATTACATTTTATTACAAACATTTCTTACAAAAAGTCCACACGTGGATCAAATGATCCCAGTGGAGTGACATGGTTCAGCACTAGCCAAAATACTAATATCTGTCTTGCTTGGTTTTCCTTTTTCCTGGCACGTGAAGCATTTTGAAATCATCTGGAGCTTCCTACTGCTCCAGGACTTATGAGATCTCAAAGCCAGTCATTCAGAAGGCTCCTAAGTCACCCTTTGGAAAATTTTGGGTGTATGTGTGACCAAGCTTTTCTCTTGGAGCCTTGGCTAAAGCAGACTGGCTGTCTCAGAGACCCACTCCCTCTGTCACTGGATGTGACAATTGCACTAGTGAATATGGTCAAAGCTTCAGCTAGGCAGAAGGCAGGCAGCCAGCATCCTGAAGGGTTTGATAAAACAGAGCGTGTCTTCATTCCAAATTACGACAGAGCCCCTGGATTTCAAAAAGTTCACAAAGGAAAGATCTGTATGAAATATCTAAGCCTTTCAAAAAAAAAAACCAAAAAAAAAACCCCCAAAAAAACCCAAATCCCGCAAATGTTTGGACATAGTCCATTTTTTCATGTAATATACAGAAACTTCTCAAAAACTGGGTGGGGATTTGTTTCTGAAAAGGGCAAAACCTTCCAAAGTGCTTGCTTCCAAAAGCCCTCTGAGCCCTGTGGAGGAGTTGGACAGATATTTTGCTGGAGTCCCAGTGGAATCACCTCAGGGCGCACGTGATCAGCCAGGAAAGGGCAGATCTGGAGTTTTGCTGCCCCACTCCAATTTCTTCCCCGACAGGCTGCAGCAGGAGGGACCAGTGGGTCATCCCTGGGCTCTGCAGCTTCCCTGGGGTGGGATCTCTCCTGTGCTCCAACATCGACGGTTTGGATCACAGCCCTCAGTGCCAGAAAGAGAAAGAAGCAGCTCACTGTCACAGTCCTATTCTACCCCGAATAAAGCCTTGCAGGAAAGGGAAGGGATCATTTCATTTCTTAAAGGGCAGCTGAATCCCCTCTAAATGGCCACATTCTTGTCCCTTTTGCAGAGAGCGGCCAGTGCCAAACTTGGTCACAAAGGAGTATTCACGGCTTTTTCCTTCCTACACATTCAGGATTTGAAAGCCAGTTTGGTACAAACTCCCCAAAATGACTTATTCAGCAGCTGCTTGCCAGCTTCCTGTTTGCAGAGCCGGGGGGCTGGAGCAGGGGCACGAGCCCCAACACCAGGCACGCTGCCGTGGGGACCCTGTGCCTCTGGTGCTCCCTGAGCCTGGCAGAGCAGCAGCTGCTGCTGACCAGGCTTGGCTTGGGCAGAGACCCCATCACCAGACTGGCCTTTTCACCTCTGCTCTTGGTTTCACCACCAAATTTGCCTTTTCTTGAGGTCACTGGTCCCTGGGATATGTTCCAGCTCTAATGAGGATCTTTTCCCTAGTAAATAATTCCTCCTCTCACCAAGGGAATGGAGCAAATGCTCAGCCTCAAGCTACTGAGCACTGAGGGCAGCCAGCTCCTACTCTTGCCAACAGCCATGGAAGTGATTATCCTCCCTGGGATCAAGAGACTCAATGTCTTGTCTAAAAACCTACAGGAAGACATTGAGGGAACAGGGACAAAGCTGTCCTTCAGCTCATAGGTTCATTTATAGCAGGGAAATCAGGAAAAATGGACAAACTTTGCTCACCACAATGCCACCTTCATACTGGCAGCAACAGATGTTCCTTGTAGCCTCTCAGCTCCATCATGCTTTGGAGAAGCATAGGAAAGACCAAGATAAGGATTGTCCAGATGCTTTTTATCTAGGAGCTGAGCTTCCAGGAGTTGTTTGGGGTGGCAGGGTGTCCCTGCTGGGCACACCACGGGTTTGCCAAGGAGAAGGAACCCCTGGGTCTGTGCAGGCTCACAGAAAAAAAGAGTGTCTGCTGTGAATGGGTCACTGGTAACTCCTGGCTGCAGGGGGAGGTGCTCAGGATGTTTTCTCAAGGCTGGCTTTTGGTTCTGTGGTTTCTTCATCATCTGTGACTGCCAGCAGTATGGTTTCCCTTCTCAGCCTTTTGCTGGAAAACACCCATGTAGTGTCTGCAATCCCTGCAGCCACGCTCACTGCTCAGCTCCCGGGGAGGAACCGCAAACTTCTTCATGTCCGTGACGTCTCCGGTAAAACAACTTGCCTCATGCAAGGGACAGCCTTCCCAAGAGCAGGCCACAGCCCATGGGGAAGGATCCCTGTGCTGGTGGATGGAGGTGTATTTCTTCCACAGTGCCACCATCTCTCCAACTCAGGTGTTGTAACTGAGTAAGCTGTGTTCTCGTGCCCTTTCCCAGCAGGCTGGTGGTATGAGCCAGCAGGATTCCACTCCAGTGGCCCTGTGCTCTTTCACAGGAGCACAAACTACACTGGTAGCCAGGTAGGGGTTGGGCTCTGCTCCCAGGCAACCAGCGACAGGACGAGAGGACAGTCTGAAGTAGCACTAGGGGAGGTTTAAGCTGGACATTTGAAGGAATTTTTTCACAGAAAATATTATTAGATTGCAATAGACTGCTCAGGCGGGTGGTGGATTCACCATCCCTGGAGGTGTTTAAGGAAAGACTGGATGTGGCACTCGGTCTTAGAGGTGCTGGGTGACAAGGTGGTGTTTGATCATAGGTTGGACTCAATGATCTCAGAGGTGTTTTCCAAACTAATTGATTCTGTGGTAGGCTCAGGATGTCTCAGCTGGAGCTATTTAATCAGCAATGTGCTGATAAGCTGTCCACCAAAGCTGCCCACTGACGATCATTAGCGGCAGGGCAGTGGTAAATGAGCTCAGATGTGGTTTCCTGGCAGCAAGGGACCCTTTCTGCTCACTGAGCGTTTGTTCTTTCAGCAGAGGCTATTTGTACATGCCAGCAGTGTTCACACCTGACCCTGGCTGCAGACCATAAACATTGCCCTGCTGCAGCAGTGACAGGGACAGAGGAGCCTGGGCTGCCTGCACAGGGCTCCCTGTGCCAGTCAAGGAGTGGGACAGACACCCGGCCACACGGCAGCATCCCGCTGTGCCACGGTGTGCTCCTCAGACAAGGGGTAGACAAGACCCTGGCAGGAGCAGCAAGTACTGCTGAGAGTGGATTAGGTCAGGAATGTGGAAGGATTTGACAGCTCAGACACCAGAGATGAGGACAGGGGTGCTGCAGGCAGAGGGCCAAGGCATGTTGGTACTCACATCTCCTGGATCAGGCCTCCTGCCCTGTCAGAGAGGAGCCACTCCAGCCTCGTTAGTTTGGAAAGTGTGCATCCCTCCTTTCTGGAAATGGGCCTATCCCCACCATCATCCTTTCCGTGTGGTTGCCATGGAGAGAACAAATGTTTTTGTGCCCTTCCTGAGTTAAGTTTGGATCTAGCTGCAAGTGGAATTGATTAGCAAGGGTAAGCTGATATATTTCACGGTGGATCCAAGGGTAGTGCTCCAAGTCCCAGGTGTGCACACATCCTTTGGGCTCATGGCATCAGCCCCATTGGCATTCCAACAGAAGCATGGATGGAACATGTGGGAGGGATCCCAGGCAATTGGGACAGAGCTCCTGGATGGGACACATCTCCAGCATAAGCTCTTCAGCCCTGGTGCTGAGCTCAGATTGACTTTCAGCATCTTAAGCACTGGTCTTGTATAAACCACTGGCTGATATACACACTGTGCTGTGCACAGGAGCTGCTGCTTCTGATTCCAAATGGACATTTCCAAGGAAAAACCAGTGATCCCCAGAAGCATCAAAACAAAACACTTAAGCAACTCTTCCAGGAGAAGCATTTGAAAGACAGGAGAGTGCCAGCACAGCACTCTGGACATGTCCAGAGAGACCAGGGAAGATGGAGAGACCACAGCATCCAGTGCTGCTGACTCAGAGTCAGCCCTCACCAAGTCTAAAATAATTTTGCTGCACATCATCACCCCCAAGGAGCCTCAGTTAGGTGAGTGGTGTTGCAAGTGAGGTCAGTTTTTCACGGTATGTGCTGTATTCTTACAGCTACTGATTCAGCTAAAAGCATGTTCCGCCCTGGGGCTGGGCAATTACAAATTTAGCAGCTCTAGTTCTAGGTCCATAAATATCTTTGTGGTAACCTTTCTCATTGCATCTGGGAAGGGCCCAAACAGGAAATCTCAGGTAGAAATGGGAAATGAAACCTCATAATTTGAGTCATCAATCATATGGTAAAGTTAGGAGAGGAGTTAGCCTGAGTACAAAGGAGCTTGTCCCTGGCAGGGCTTCTAGAAATAGATACAGCAATTTCTTCTGGTTTCCTGGAAATCTTGTATCTGAACTTGCTCCTAATTTTCCTGCTGGAAAAGGACTAAAATCTGACCTACTTTTGAGCAAAAGAGCCATTGGGATCAGAGTCCCAAAATAGGCCTGGGCATAGATGCTCCCTTGGTGCCCACTGAGGCTGGTTGTTCAGTGCAATGAGATAATGCTTCTCTGGAAGGATTTCAAACAAAGAGATTCTGTAATCAAGGCTTCAAATAAAATTATCTGCCTTGTTGTTCAGGGCTAAAGAGTCCATCTTAATATTGAAAGGCAGTTGTGTTTTCTGTCTCAAGCTTGAGTTTTGTCATAAATTTTTTAAAAAAGCCTGATCCTGGTAACCAAACCGCTGAGGAGCCACTACTCAATGTGAAGTCAGACTCTGAAATCAGCCCTCACAAACAGTTGGTTTTGTGGCCTTTTGAAAATAACTCTTTTCAGATGTGCTATTGGGAACTTGCCAGGCTGCTCCAGATATTTCCCCAGAGGTCCAGATGGTACAAAAAGACACGGAAAATAAGATATGTTATTCTTAAATAAGATTAGTGACACTCTGCCTTGCTGTGAAGTACTCTCATTGTGTCAGCCCGGGTTTGGGGTGCATGTCCCAAAGTTCCACAGCCCTTTGCAAAGAGAGGGTGTCATGAGGGACTTGTGCAGGGTTCCATGAACGGACCCCAAGCAGCCCAGCCTCACTGGAGGAGATGAGAAGCATCTTCCACACCAGCACAGTGATAGTTTTTTAGCTGTAACACTCAAAACACGGCTAGAGTGAAAATCCAATAAGCCTCAGAGCACCCAGCGAGCCCCTGCTTCAGCCTCTCAGAGTGATCCTGAAAGCTGCCCTGGGACAAAATGCTTGAAATCTGCTGTTCTCTTTGGGCAAGAAATTCCAAAGAAGGGGGTTTGGAAAAAATTGCCATTCCACTTCACAATGAGGACCAGATTTTCAAGAATTCCTACGGAAAGAAAATTCCAACACATTTGGAAACTAATTTTGGACAAAAGAAATATTTCCATCTGTTTGGGAGAGGGAGGCAATACATGTCCCACACAGAGCATAATCCCAGCACAGCTCTGAGCCCCAGGGTGTCACTCTGGAGGACAGAGGTTCCTGGCCAGCTGAGGACACTTCCCAGTGCCCTGGGAAGCACAGCGAGGAGAAGTCCAAACAACTTCCCGCTAACTTGGTAGCATCTGCCTCGCATTTTTGTTTGTGTATCTGCTTTCAGTCTTGAACAAAAAAATGGAACAAGACTGAGCCCTGGAGAGCACTTGCTCAGAGTGTCTGGGCAAAGCCATGGTAAGCCCGACTTGGCAGGCTTTGAGAGGGAAAGCTAAGCTGCTCCCCAGCCTCACCATCTTCTCCAGCACAATGTTCCCAGAGCCCCTAAGGACATGGATGTGGGATTTAGCAGGTCTTCACAAGCCACCTGTGGATCAGGGGCTGCCCAGAAGAGCCAGCAGCTCACCCAGACCTCTCAGACTTCATCACCTGCACCAGAGCTCCCCAGAGCACAGTCCCTGATTGCCCTTTGGGAATCATGGGAGGATCTGGACCATTCTCCAGCTACCAGAATGGCAGAGCCAAGGGCCTGACTCATCTCCCTCTGCGGGATGGAGCTGGGATGGAGCAGGGGGTGGAGCTGGGATGGAGCTGGGGTGATGGGCAGCCTAAAGGCCACTGCTGGCCCTCAGCCCCTGTGCCCCACTGCAGGCACAGGAATGTTTCATGGGATAATGAGAGCCCCGTGGAATTTGACTGCCCACCAGAACGCTGCATGCTGCTGCTTGCAAAATACTATTTCTGGCACCATCACCATCCCAAACCCCAGACCGGAGCGCTGCAGCCACAGCCTGCCCGATTCCCAGAAATTCCAGCAATGCATGAGGCAGGGGATTTTTCTCACACACCCACACAAGATCTTAGGAAAGGAAAAGCTAAATGTATATGCAGAAGTTGTTGATGATGGTCACCTAAGTCCTACCTAAGCATCCAGCCTGGAAAAACTGCTGTCTCCTGAGGTATGAAATGCTCTCAGGGCTTTTCTCAGGAATTTTCTCCTGGGGTCTCTTACTGCAGCCTCTCCTCATCCAGGCTGATGCCCTGTCACTGACTGAAATGTGCCTGCCATCTTGTGAGGAGAACAACTCATTGTACAGTTGAAGAATCTGAGTTTCTCCAGGGATTATTCTAATTAGACACCAGATATTTTTACCCCATATCATATGTTGGAAATACAACTTTAAAACCACACTGGAGCAGCCAAGTTAAATACTGTAATAACCTTGAAAATAGGGTTAGCGACTTTAATGGCTAACAACAACATTTCCAGCAATAACTCCAAAGCAGAGGGAAAAACTGCCATGCTTCTTGGCACAAGCTGGACTCGGGAGAGTCAGGGATCAACCTGCAACCCTTGACAGGAGCTCTCCACTATCCAAGTCCATCAGCAGAAGCTCTGTCATAACTGCTGCAAATGATGGGTGGCTGAAGTGGCTCAGATAAAGAGTGTCAAATCCTAGAAACAAATTACATTTACAACAGCTTCTGTATTCATGATTATCACTACAGCAGGTCTCATAAATTTTCCAGCAAACCAGTGATTATGGCTAATGGGAAGGAGGCCAGTGGCTTAGTGCCCAGAGTAGCTGGGAATCCTGGGCTCCCTCACAGCACACGCTGGGAGCAGAGCAGGAAGGAGCAGCACCGAGTCCTGCCTGACCACAATCCCGCAGTGCCGTGGTGCTGGGCAGCTCAGCAAGCCTGGGAAAGCCACGGGCCTGCCAACCACCCACCACCACTGGGCTTCATCCTGGTTTACTTTTCCTAGGCCACGTGGAGAGCTCCTGTACCAGGACCCTGCTGCCTAAGCTACATGCTCATGCTCAGAAACTGAGGTTTGGCAAAAGCTCTGGGGAGAAAATATCCCTTCTTCTTCTCAAAATATCACACATGCTCTACAGTGGGCTAGTCTGGCTAATCTCCAATTATGTGGGTACAGGTTTGGAAGGACTGGGTTAAACTTAGCTCCAAATGTACACAGAGTTTACATCTTATTTTACAGTTGCAGGGTGCCAGCTCAGTTTAAGTCTCAAAGCCTTTTCACTGCCCTGCCCTGTCCCTTTTCAGGTGGGGGCCTGGTGTTCCCCAGGGGGCACAGAGATGCCCTGTCTCTGCAGCCAGCTGAGTGATGGCACCACACCAGCTGGAGGCATGTGTCCAGTTTGGGATGCTGGATGAATTTTCCAGACAGATCATCGGGTATGTGCCCATTCTGCTTCCCCAGGGCCACCCAGGACAGCTCCCTGGCACTGGGGATCAATTGCACCCAGGTTTCCAGAGCTGCTTGGGCAAAGAGGCTCCTTGAGAAAGCCCCTGGGATGCCCAGCTGCAAAAGCCCACAGCAGACAGCTTCCAGGGGTCAATGCATTTCACCAGTGTCAAACTTGTTTCACCTTGAGCACAGCTCTACACAGAAAACTGGGAATTGAAAAAATATATTATCCAGACAAGTGACCCTCACTTGTGCAAGGGAACGTTCTCCTGTGCTGTCCATTTTCCAAACCTCTTAGAAAATACCTGCTGGCTAATTAATGCAAGAGCAGCCCTGGAAAGCCTCCAGCCCTGGCCTGCTGTGTGCACAGCTCATAGAAGGTCTCAGACATAAGGGATTTTCCTGAACACATCACAATGTGGATGGACCACGTAATTTTGACAGCACTGGGATGGTTAAAGACAAAATTTTGAACTTTAGAGGGTGTTTTTTTTGTTTGTTTTGCTCAGTTTCCTGTGATCTGCAATGCCACTTTAGCACCTACCTTTAGCTTTGGGAAGACCCATCCCATGGACACCAACTGGGTAAAATGTTGCTCAGCAGTTTCTTTAATGCCCCAGGGTTTTGGTTACTGTAGCCCACTATGCCAGTGGCTCATTTGTTTCTCATTGTGGAATATCTCCATATCCCAGGTTTGTGGCTGCAGTCCCCATCACTCCCTCTCTGCTGGCATCCTGCTCTTTCCTCATAGCTCTGAAACTCCCTTGACCTTCTTCCCTGCAGTCCCTAAAATAGTTTAACTCCTTCCCATTTTTAGAGGTCAGGCTGAAAATCCTTTGTGGATTCCAGCAGCAGAGACCCAGGAGCCGAAGTAAGAGGATGAAGGCAGCCTCTGGGAGCACCTCACTGTGCCATGGCCACAGGAGAGGGCTGGCATGGGAGCTCAGCTTCCCTTGCTCCCACCCACACCAAATCCCAAAATATATTTGGGAATATACATTATCCCAAAATAGTGGGATCAGCCACGTGGATGTACTTCTCTTGGGAAAGGGCAGACAAACAGCACGCTCTAGGGTGACAGGGCAGGACACGGGAGTTACTCACAGAAGCATTTCCTTTCTCATGATCACTCCGTTTATCTCTGATTAGAACAGGGTTTTTTTAAACTTTAGTCAGTCAGCCTGGGAAAATAGGATGGCAGTTCCTCTAACTGTCCAGCAGACTGCTTTTGGAAAGCATTTGTGAGAGCTCAGCTAATCCACAGAAATTGCTCCAGACAGGCAGCACTGACTCCAGAAACTTGTTATACAACATTTAACTTGTAAACTTCTTAGTCAAAAAACCTAAACTCAGTTCCAATAGGAGCTGACTTGCAATGAATTCGGTGTGGGTGCCAGTGTGAGGTGTGTAAATAGTGTGTGTAAATAACACCTCAGCTGCTTGGCTGTAGTCACTGCTGCAAATACATCAAGCTATTGTGCTTCCCTTCCAAACCTGTTATCACATGCACCACCCCAGCTGCCAAAGCCTCTGCCTTTTTTTTTCTCTCCAGATGTTTCAATCTCCAGTTTGAAGCTGACATCTGGAGAAGTAATGTTGTAGAAATGCTACGCATCAGCAGGCCAAATATGGGATATGCTATGAAAATGAAAATGTAGTGACAGAACAAAATTAATGGGCATCCAGATGCAAGTCAATAAGTGATAAAGTGCCTGTCAGGACTTTCCTAATGCAAAAACAGGCAAGAAACCTTGTTGTATTGCAAGCCCTCCCAGGAGGGATGTGACATCTGGCCAGTCACAGTTTCTGGAAAATAGACACACTCTGCAATCTGAGTCCCCCAAGTCACTCAACATTTCCAGTGCCCCTCTCTGCTCCTCACTCCCACATGCTTGTGAAGCCACCCTGGTCCTCTCCCATCTTTTCACCCTTTGCAGCCATTTTTGCCAAGGCAAAAGGACATCTGAAATAGCTCCTCCATGGTGTTTTGGGGCCTTAGCCATCTCAAGAGATGAGACTGCAGGCAGGGGACATGGGGCATGGAGGTAGGAAGGTAGGAAGGTAACTTCTCCTTTAAGGAAGAGTTTCACAAAGAAGGGCTTAGAATAGTCCCTCAGGCAATAGGCAACTGCCCTCTGAGTTCCACCATGGGCAGAAAGAGCAGATCTTCTGTGCATTCTTCTTAAGAAACCTGTACTCATCAGGCTTGTGAAAGCTGAACATTTCTGCTGGAGCAGCTGTTGCCTTTTTGGTGAAATCAAGAAGGAAATCATTGCTGGTGGGATTCTTGCAGCAAAGGGCCTGCAAACTGCAAATTTGTGTGCTTTGAGTTGGGCAAAGTGGTGATTGTGACTGACAGCAGCAATGGACTGCTTGATCCTTAAGTCATACAAAAAATTTACTGAAGGATTTTGGTGGCACAGGAGCTCTGGAAGTCTCCTCTCCAACCTCCTGCTCCAAGCAGGACTGGCTGCAAATCCAGAGCAAGCTGGTCAGTGACTTGCTTTTGGAGTTGAAAAGTCTCCAAGGATGGAGGTCCCACCACCATTCCAGGCCCTGTCTGGTGCATGGCAACCAGTTTCCTTGTCACTACCAGTGGCTACCTGCATTTATGAGGTCCTTGTAAGCTCCAGGAGCAGCTCAAGGTATGATTTGATCCCCCTCCCTCACCTCCTCCAAGGTGACCAAAACCACTCTCCCAGTGGCCACTGGACTCCTAATTTTGTCCTTGTCTCTCCAGAACTGGTTGGTTTACTGTACTATAGAAAGGTGGGGAGAAAAGTGAAACAAATGTGTTGACTGCACTAAGGCAGTTTTAAATTTATTTTTTTCCTCTGCAGACATGCTGAGGAATCCTCCAGCAGCTCAGACCAAAAAAGAAAACCCCAAACCTCAACTCTGGTCATTTTATTTACACATGGAGGAATGCAGGAATTCTGACTTACTCCAAAGTATTTCTGGTTACCCCGTGTCACTACAAATTTGTTAAGAGGAGAACTACCCCACAATCCCACTAAAGACACAACTGCAAGTTTTGATTCAAACAGCTACTGCAGCCCACAAAAATAGCAAGACACAGCTCCTGCTGCACTTTCTGAAACACATCAGCAGAGAGAAAACAGGTAAGTAGGAAAAAGCCATGAGCTAGGCAAGTGTAATAAATTTTCAGGAAGCAGGAAGAAATAAATTGTGAGTTTAGTTCTTTTGAAAGTAATTTCTATTTTTTCAGTGAATATTTATATTGGCTCTGTGTTGCTATCTTTCCAGTCAAAATTCTGTTTCTCACCACGTGATGATGTATTTTAACATGAGGCCAAAAGGGATTCATATTCCAACTAAAGCAACGTAGATGTGCATGTTGTACACACGTGATTTGCCTTCAGTGAGGCTGCCTGGAGAAAGGCAAGAAAGTTTCAGATCATTGCAAGCAGATGTGATGTCGATCTCAATCAGTTCCTAGACCAGAAAGGGAAACCAAGCTCTGATGGGCAGCAGTCCACAGAAGGGAAAAGGGATTCCTGCTTGGAAAAGGAGCATAGTTTTCATCCCTTATGGAAATTCACATATTCTGCTATGGGAAAAAACCTGCTTCTGATGCCAGTTCTGACATGTCCTCTTTGGCCACTCATGACACTGGGAGGACAAGCAGATGGGGCAGAAGCAGAATCAGCAGCACTGGTTAAATCAGCTGCTTCACGCATGTCAAGACCTTTGGTTAGGGTAGATATGCCCCAGGGAATTGCTGATTTCAGTATAATCACCCCAAACTGCACAGGAATGCCAGGAGAGGCTGCCTTAGCCATGGCTTTGCTTGGCAGAGAAGGTGTCTTGGATTTAATTTTGGTAATCTAGACAAGGTCATCTGAAAGCTGGTTGCAGAGAGGCTTGGACATCCCAAAAGAGCCCAGTCACCATCTTTGCCCAATTTCAGGAGCTGTTGCTCAGCAGAGATGATTCCTTAGACACTTGATTTACCTCTGAAGCTGGATAAAAACCACTTACACAGAGATGAGGCTTATACTGCCAAGAAGCATTCCTGGTTACTTTGGAGAAATTAGTACCTCAAAGAGAGTAAGATCCCTTAGAAAAGGGACTCATTTTTCATTATCAATTACATTTATGCTGGGGCTTTCCCAACATAGTTTTATTGGTAAGGATATGATTTTTTTTTTAATTTATTTTTTACATTTCTAAAGCAAAAGGAAAAGACAGTTTTGCTGTGTTGTAAAGCTGCAACACAGACCCACCCTGACTGAAGCAGCGGGTGAGGATGGAGATGTTAAAAATGAGTGAGCATTGCAGAAAACATTAGTGATTTACATGCCAAAGCAAACTTTACCTATATTGTATTTATGTCCCTAGACCGTTTTCTTCCCCCTGGGAATATGAGAGTTCCCATCTCTTCAAAAGGAGGAGTTTGTTTTCAGTGGCAGTTCTTGGAACTGGAACACTAAGTCTGATGCCAACTGAAAAATTGATATGCAGAGTGTGCACCCTTGCTGCTTTCCAGTTACTTGAATTCTTACCCCGGAGCTCTGGCTGACTGTGCTTTTCTGGGAAACAAATAATCACATCAAACCTAAGGGATTTGTTTGAAGACAGATTTGAGGGTTCAAGAACCCTTTTGTTTAAAAGGGGCCTCAGACAGAAACTGGAGATCCTTCATGTTTAAGTTGCTCTTTGAGCAACGAACGGAACAAAGTACAGTTTCCTAGACTCCTCTGTCCCATTTCCTTTCCCTTCCTTTCCACAATAACCTCTGTCTCCTCTTGCTTTCCTGACGACCTGGTGATGCTGACAGCTCCCCTGTCCCCAGCCCCCTCACACCATCCACCTCCTGTGTCCCACAGGCTGCATGCACTGGCTGACCAGTTCTGATCACGCAGAACACTTCAAACAGTGTAGGGAACTGCTAAGCACGTCCTTGTTTCTTTTTGGAAGGAGAATGTGATTCAAGATCTTTTCACTCTGTCCAGAAACCAGGTTTTATTACCAAAACTACAGGAACTCAGCTTGCAGATTTAAAAGAGAAGGAGATAGACAATGTGAGTGCGTAAATTTTCTCGCCCTGAAAAATAAGGTTAACAGGGAAATGTAGCAGCAATTTTAGTTACAACTAAACTTGAAATGCAGACCCCAAGAGAACGGGGTCTGTCTTTTGCTCTGCCTTGTGAGTTTAGATGAGCTCGTGTCTTGCAGCATTTTAATTTTTCTTTTAACCTAAGAGGACAAGCAGGATGCAGTTACAAATTACTCCAACTATAATTAACTTGCAGTGTATGCAGAGCTAATCTTTGCGTTGCCAGCACAGATACAGGCAGGAAAGCCTTTCTCAGACCAGGTCCTATGTGCCAACAGTTCTGGTCAATGATTATCCCTTGCAAAAAGCCTGTGACATAGTCCCTCCAGTCACCTGTTTACATCCCAAATGCTCTCAAGTTCTGCTATTTCGAGCTTAACGCCTGTGACCTTACTCAATGATATTCAATCCAAGTCTCTTTACCATATCCTGCAAGGCAAACAACTTCAGGTCAGTTTTAGTAACCAGTGCTATGTCATGCCTGTGGTCAATGACTCTAAGTATGCCCACGCCCATACGTTTCCTAAGTTTGGGTGTCTGTCTGCAAACACCAGGGGCTAGGTGGGCAGTCCGGTTTCACCAAAGAAGAATTTGGGGCAGTTTCGCTCTTTGAGCATTCTCTTTCACCTTCTGAGCATTTCCTGGGTGAATTCAGATTTACTAGAAGATATCAGCTAAACAGGATGAGCAAACCAATTGTGACTCCTGCAAAACGTTTCTAAGAGGTGGATGAGTCAGATAACAGATCCACAGAGCAGAAGACATCCACCCCCTACAGCAGCCAGCTGTCAAAGCTTACAGACAGTATGAAAACAGGTCAAGTATGGAGTAATATTTCTCCTAAATACTCCACCAGGCCCAGTGGTTTGGGGCTCAGGGACTTCCTGAAACAGAGATGCTATGTCTGTGTGTAATAGCCTGGGCAGACTTTTCTTCCTGGTATATCTTCAACAGGTTCTTGAACACAAACATTTTAGTACTCACAGTGTCCTGTGGAAATAAGCTCTTCAGTCTATGTGGGAATAGTTCTTTTCTTTTTGGTCCTGGCACTTTCTAGGCCACTTTCTTTCATTTTCAGTCTTTGCTCACTCTTCCTGCCAAGTTTTGTAATGAACCTCTAAGACAGAGAGTGAGCAAGTCCCACTCACTACTTAACTTGTGGTCTCCTTTGGAAAATGTTCTGATGTTTTATCCCAGGGGAGCCAGTATGTGACCAATTTTTATCCCAGTACACTCCTACACATATCCCTCCCAGCAGCACTTCTGTATTGCAAAAAGTACAGGATTACTCCTGTAAAAACAAATGATGATCATCAGCTCAACTGCATCCTAATTTGCAGTTTTTCATCTGTTATGAGACACTGGTGGAGCTTATCGGAACTGCTGCTATCTGCTGGCATGCTGACATTGCACAGGATGCAGAAAAATGGTGATTCCTCAGTACGAGGATTACTCAGGGTATTATTCGTCAGCTTTACACCCCATTTATGCCTGTTTCTGCTCTTACTGCTCCAGGCCATCCATGTCAAAGGCGAGGTGTTGCTCAGTCCAGAGGGCACAGACACGAATTGGCAGCACAGGGAAGGGATGTGAACCCCCTCCAGTTCAGGGAGCTGGTTTAAGCACAGCTCTGCACGTTACTGTACCGGTACAGTGGAGAGGAAACTGTTCTGAAGGAGAGGCAAGAATAAGTGGTTGGGGGCAAGGAGCCAGAGGAATTTCTTTAATTGGCTTTTTCCTTGCATCCAGCACATTCTGAGCACTGTCAGCAGAGGGGCAGAGCTGGAGATGGCTAATAGCTCTCAGGCTTGCAATGCTGTGACTGGACAGACATATACATATTTCTCCACAAATCCCTCCAACACTCTCATGTATACCCTCTCTCTGTTCTGACTGGTTTATAAGCATGCTTGCATCTTGATCTAGAAAACACTGAATGAACTGTCTTTAACCCCTTCAGAACAGGAAACTACCATGCTTTAAAAAGCTTGGCTGATTGTTGGTGCAGTTCCATCTCATCCTTCCTCACCTCCTGCTAGTTCAGCTGAGCCTTTGGTCTCACTCTCCAGCTTCCCATTGCTCCTGTGCAGCTGGGAGAGGCTCCCAGGCATGGCTGTCCTATGGTACCACCAAAACCAGTTTCACCAGGGATACCATGTAAGCTGTCAGTCCTACAGATGTAGGGAGCAGAGCCCAGCAGTTTGCCCTGCTCACTTGGGTTTTAGCTTTTTTTTTTTTTTTTAATGGTTTGGGTTGTAAGGAACCTTACATCCTGTCCAGTTCCACCTCTGCCATGCGCAGAGACACCTTCCACTATCCCAGGTTGCTCCAAGCCCCATCCAACCCAGCCTTGGACATTTCCAGAAACAGGGCAGCCACAGCTTCTCTGGGCAACCTGTGCCAGGGCCTACCACCCTCACAGGGAAGAATTTCTTCCTAATATCTAATCTATTTGTTTCTCTGCATTGAGCAATCCTGTGAAGCCAACCATTTCTGTCTTGTCAGAGAACAAAAATGTCTTTCACACAAAACAAACAAACAAATAAGACCCAGTAGAATCCATTAATAGGTTACTAAATAGGATTTCTCTGGTCCAGAGCTGAGGCTCCCAGAAGCTGTGTTGCTTCACTGGGTTCTCCCATTGCTTGCAGTGCACTTGGAAGGATTCCTTGCACCCTGAGTGCAAAGCAGGTGGACCAGTACCTACCATGGATATCCCCAAATTTAGGATAATACACACTCATCTGCTTACATAACGAATTGAATGGGCTTGGTTTACAGAACTGGACATTTGATCTGTGGCTCAGCTTGGGTGTGGGAGATACCAAAGCAGCTAGAAGCACCTCTCCCTTCTAGCAGCGGGTTTGTTCTGGTACTAATTGGAATGCTGTATGTACCTCAGACGCTGTTGGAAATAGCTCTGGATAAGACACCCTGGCAGTTGCGGATAAGTAGGAAGCGTCAGCCAAGACTGGATGTCAGGAGAGGCCAGAAGGGGATGTCATAAAAACCCTGTGCTGTTTGGAGTGCTTTCATCCACGGGAATTCTTCAAGAGTTGGCTCATGAAGTCTTGCAGCTGTCCCACGCTGCTGGCAAGAGCAGCGTGGCCACGTGAAGTGTCCAGGCGATGGCCGGTGGGGAATTCCGTGTCTCTTCCTAACGGGACAGAGGAGGCTTCCAGCAGACACCGCTGAAGCTTCATTTGGCACCTTACAAAGAGAAAACTTGAAAATCTGCCCCTACTGCTTTGTCCTGCTTCCATGCTGCTCTGCTGTGGCTGCAAAAGGATGATAAGTCAGTGCTCTGCGCAGCCTGGGAGCTGTTGGGAACCACTCTGCAAACAGTTTTTGCTCCAAGAAAAGCCTGGCATGCTGTATGCAGCCATTGTGCCACAGACCCCAGGGTCTCCACCAGCCAGATCTTCTATACGCAGATTCCAAGTCATTCCTCTCACATTAAGAAGTTTTTGCCCCACAGGGAGGGGAACTTTAATCTCCGCAAACAGATCTGCTTTTATAGGAGGCTATTTTAGGTGTTGATTCTGTAACAGTGAAGTTATTGGACAAATGAAGAACACGGCATATGCTGTCGCTTGGAGCAATTTGCATTCCTCAGGTGCTAAAAGCTTTAAATACTTCCTTTGGGCATGAAATAGATCTGCTGCCAAAGAAGCCAGCATTCCTGAGAGTGCCTGTCCCACAGACTCCCACAGGGGAAAAGTCTGCAGAGCTGAACTAGTCTGACCCCAGGAAATCCTTCCCACAGCTCTCATTCTTGCTCAGTTTCTCCTTTAAGTTTTATAATTCACTGAAAGATCAGTTTGATGTTTGGTTATCTTCCTTTTCACGTGCTTTCTTGGTCTTCCTCTTTTATATTAATACCACATTAAAGCTGGGATGTGAACCATGCAAGTCAGGAAGTCCGAGATGCTCTTTCAAAGACACTCAGTCAACATTGTTAATCATTTTTAAATGATTGCTGTCTTTGCTAATATACAAACGGCTCATTTCAGACTGGAGTGAAACACATCTGCACAGCCAGCAGGTGACATCCCTCCAGATTCCTCACTTCTTTTTTTTTTTTTTTTTTAATACCATTACAGTAGCAGTGCTATCATGCTTTACAATGATTTAAGGGCTTTTCAGTGCATTCTTGAAGTTGCTTTGGGTTCCAAAGTATATCAGCCGTTTTTTCATAGTAAAAAGGAATGAATATCGTGTAACAGACTCTGTGTTTGCTCCATTCATGGTTTGTTTTTTTTTTACACCTTCTTATCAAACTGGAATAGTAACATCCAGAAATTCTGGCCTCTGTTCATGGTTTACAGGAATGTCAGTTTTTCATCTACCTTACTCACGTTTGAGCATGACTCCATGCTCAAATGAACTGGTCCCTATTTCTCCCTCCATAAGAACCTTTATCTACTCATACTCCCAGCTGCACTTCCAAAGCTGTCAATGTCCCCTAAAATTATAGTCAGTAATTTATCCTTCTCCCTTCCAAATTCACAAAAGGGATAGACAGTAAATGCCTATTCTCTGTGTCACTGGATCCTAGCTGGTGCTATCCTGGTATGAGTATTCTGTTACACAAGTGGGAATAAATCCACTTGGGTTCATCAGACTTTCCTTCATACCCTCTGTGCAAACACTTGTTTATGAATCTACAGCCCCAACTGCATGCCCCCAGAATGTTGTGAGGAGAAATCTTTTTTTGACCCCATTTTCACCATATGCTTCATCTGGATAAAAGCTGAAGACAAGAATTTTTTCTGCAAGCCAGATACTTGTTATCTGGGGAACTGAAGGAGTTAATTAATGTAGCTTTCTATAAAGCCAGCTTGTGACCATGCTCATTCATCAGAATGCATGTTCATGCCTCTTTGGAGTAGAATCACAAAATAATTCGGGTTGGAAGGGACCTTAAAGATCACTCAGTTCCACCCCCTGAAATGGGCAGCGACACCTCCCATTATCCCAGGTCCTGTCCAACCTGGCCTTGGACACTTCCAGGGATGGGGCAGCCACATCTTCTCCGGGCACCCTGTGCCAGGCCCTCAGCACCCTCACAGGGATTCCTTCCCAATATCCCCTCTGTCCGTTTGAAGCCATTCCCCCTTGTCTTGTCACTCCAGGCCCTTACCCAAAGTCTCTCTCCAGCCCACCTGAAGGCACTTTAGCCACTGCAAGGGGCTCTAAGGTCTCCGCGCACCTTCTCTAACCTAGGCTGAACACCCCCAATTCTCNGGGCTCGGCCGCGGCAACGGCGCCGGCAGCGCCCGAACGGGCCCGAACGGCCTTGCCCAGCAGCACTGCCGGGCACGCCCCCCGCTGCAGCCCTGGATTCCGCTCCAAATCACGAGTGTCCTCAACCAAAACGGGGCGTAATTCTGCTGCGAAGGGGGGTTTTGTTTGTTTGGTTGGTTGGTTTTCGTCATTGCTCGCGGTTACCTTCTTTGTTCTCTACAGAAGGATGAGTCAAGTTTCATCCCAAAAAAGCTCAAGATGCCCGATAGGGATTAGGAGCAAGGACTTGAATTGCAGGGAAATGAGATCCCCAGCACTTAGTAAGGTGAATAAAAGCNTGAAGGCACTTTAGCCACTGCAAGGGGCTCTAAGGTCTCCGCGCACCTTCTCTAACCTAGGCTGAACACCCCCAATTCTCTCAGCCTTCGTATTGATGAATTAATGATGAACATGAAAGACCGAGGAGTGGGTGCTGCAAACCAGCGACAGTTCAAACGCTGTTTTACAGAGGGTCTGTGCTCCGGCAAACAACACCCACGACGAGACGCCACCGAGGAGGAAGAACCTGTAAACCGGGGCCGCCGCGCACCCCGCTCTACCGGCGGCTCTCCCCTCACGACCGCGCCTCTCCCGCCGCCCCGGCCCGCCCCTCACGGCAGC